>JAGDQP010002089.1:0-109905 GCA_022664845.1 Lepisma saccharinum
GGTGTCGCGTATGTAGGCAGGCAGCGCTTGAACATGTGGTTGAAGGAAGGAGTCAACGAGAGCTGAAATGCGTTCAATAGGGGAATTATAGCTGGCTACAATGGATCTGCCTGTGTTACCTGGTTTGTGGATCTTCGGTAATTTAGTAAAAGGTTGGGGTACGTTGACTGTCCAGGATTAGGTACTTTATGGATATTTCAGATATGCCCTCATGAGGACAATTAGCAGTAATGAAATCGGAAATTTTCTGTTCGTGGGTGTAGGTTAGGTCTGTAGTGGTGGGCGTGTAGATGTTGGGATCGGATAGTTGGCGGTAAGCTTCCTGGAGGTAGTCAGCCTTGTCTAAGACTACTGTAGTGGACCCCTTGTCCGCTGGGAGGACTATTATATCATGGTTCTCGCGTAGCGCTACAATGGCTTTGCGTTGGTTATTAGTTAGGTTAGGTTGCTTGGCCATCTGATGTGAGAACTCACTATTGATTCTGGGAGAGATATTGGAGGAGATGTAACGTTATAGGGGATGGTTGCCATTAAGTGGAGGTGGGTCCATATTTGAGGGAGGGCGGAAGCGTTCAAGGCTAGTATGGAAATTATTGGAAGGTGTGCCTGGAATAGGTGAATTTTTGGCCCGAAAATAGCTCCATGTTAGTCCGCGGGCAAAGGAAAATCTTTTAACAACAGGAAGTGGTTTTACGGCTTCGAAGGGAAAAAAGTAAGTCCTTTAAAGAGGATGTCAGCTTCAGATTTAATAAAGTTGTGGCTGGATGGGTTTGCTATGTAGGTAGCAGTGGAATTTCCTGGACGGTCTGACTACTGAGGACTGACTAGTGAGTGCAGATTGTTTATTATATCCGGGTGGTTCAGTTATGGGAGTAGGTAATTGTAATGGTGGCTCTGCAAGTAAGGGAACTTGGTACTTTTGTTTAGGAAACGAAGAGGCAGGGCACATCCTGTTTGAAAAGCATGGCGACAGAGGAGGGATAACTTATTCAGGTGTTTCTGGTTCATGGAGGAGTGTAGATAACGGGTCTGGGTCCAAACGGTGTAAAATCTATCATGCCAATCATGGGAGGTCAACAAGAGGATTTTTGTGAGAGACTGGATGTTGGTCAACAGGTTACTTGCACGATGCAAGTGGTAGTTACACCCACAAGCAGAAAATTTCCGATTTCATTACCGCTGATGGTAATCGTAAGGACATATCTGAAATGTCCATAAAGTACCTAATCCTGAACAGTCCACGTACCCCAACCTATTACCGAAGATCCACAAACCAGGTAACACAGGCAGTCCCATTGTAGCCAGCTATAATTCCCCTACTGAACGCATTTCCGCTCTCGTTGACTCCTTTCTTCTACCATATGTTCAAGCGCTGCGTACCTACATATGCAACACCTACCACTTCTTAGAAATCATCCGTAAATTACCGCCTCTTCCTTCTGACATACTGCTTTGCACCATAGATGTTACTTTCATATGTATCAACATTCCTCATGCCTATGACCTAGCAGCTATGGAATTCTTTCTTAACCAGAAACCCAAACCTCATAGCCCAACCACAGCTTTCCTTCTTAACCTGGCCAACCTAGTTCTCACATGTAACAACTTCACCTTTGACGACAAACACTACCTTCAGATCCGAGGCACAGCCATGGGTACGAGAATGGCACCTTCTTATGATAATCTGTTTATGGGCAAACTGGAACATGATTTCCTGCAAACTCATCCTATGACCCTCTACTCTGGGTAAGATTCTTGGACAATATAATGATGCTATGGACTCATGGTGAAACCAGTCTCAAGACATTCCTAGAACAACTTAACCAATTCCGTGTTGTCTAGTTCCCCTGGTCCATTTCCGACAAAAGAGTCACATTCCTTGACGTGAACATCACTTTAGAAAACGACACCCTGACCACTTCCGTTCACATAAAACCCACCAACCATGCAGTATTTACACTGCTAGAGTTCCCATCTTTACCACACCAAGAAAGCGATTCCTTTCTCTCTTGCCCTCAAAGGACAACGCTTGAATTCCACCCCCTCTGCTGCTGAAACTTAAAACCAACGCCTCCAGGAGGCTCTAGTCAACCGAGGCTACCCTTCTAAATTTGTAACCAAACAGATCCGCCGTGCATCCTCACATATTCAGCCCACAGAAAAATTCAACCCACCGGCTCTAATCACTCAGTTCCTTCCTAAACAAACCAAGGTCAAATAAATCCTACACTCTAATTTCCACATTCTCCAATCTGACCCAGTCACAAGATCAATATTCCCCACCAAGTCTAGATTAGTTTTTCAAGATCCATCTAATCTTAGAAACATCTTGGTTCGTACGAATTCCTTCCTAGCCACCACACCAAACCGGCGCCCAGGCATTCCAGAGACCCAGATGTAAGGTGTGCTCCATTTTCATCACTTCTCCCACAATCACTATCAATACTGCTAATGGTCGGTACACCCTCAATCCCAAGGGTACATGCCACACCCCTAATGTTATATACATCCTAACCTTCAAGTTCTGTGATGCCTTTTATGTGGGGGAAACAAGTTGTGCTCTTAACTTTCGAATTAATAACCATCGTCACTTCTGTACTATCAACAAACCGGATGCCCCAGTTTACTTGCACACCGAGTCCCACAATACCAAATTTGATCTATCTTTCTTGGTTGCCATAATCCACATTTTACCCCCTACGACCAACACCTCAACACGCCGTCTGTGGGTGAATGCCTTTATTCACGGTTTGAGCGCGAAAATAAAACCTGGCCTTAACCTTCAATAACTCTAGCTCCCCTTTTCCTCTGCATTTTCAACACATTTCCATCAACGATCCCACCTTGTACTTACACGCTATACAGTTATTATTATTTCAAGTTCCGGATATCTACGCGCTACAGCAGTCAGTTGTTCTCCAGTTTTAATGCTTTGTCCGCTACGTGTCACTACTGTCTCTGGAAACTTGTACTTTGTGAACACGTGAACTTCGCTCTCTTCCTTTATACTTGAAAACGTGTAATACACGAAATATAGTGACTTCTTTTATGTGGACATGTGAATATGTGTGATGTAATGCGAAAGTAAGCTATAAATATTATCAATTACCTTAAATTGCCTTCCCGGCTTTCCTTTGTGCTATATATATATATGAGAGAGAGAGAAAGATCAAAGCCTCAGTACGTCATAAAAAGCATTTCAGAGTAATGAACTGAATACCTATGCAAAAGAAGTTCTACCTTCCTTACTAAAGCACTGTTAAAGTGGCTCATTGGGATCGTGAATTTGCTGTGGACAAGGTTTTAGGGGATAGTGAACTTGCTTTCTGGAACTACGATCCGATTTTGGATATTCTCTCTTTATAGCCACTTTTTCTTTTTACACCTCTGATTATATTTCAAGAACGTAAATTCCGTGCTGTAATGATTGAGAAATAACCTCCATATGACAAATAGCTGCAGACAAATAAACTACGGACACTTATTTATTATTACACGATTTACTTAATTTGTATTTAACATTCACATATAATATACGATACCGACGTTCTGTCAACACCCACCACATCTCAGATGTTATATTTTAAACATAATAATTTCTTATGTCCAGAAATGATTGTATGAATATATATTTAACTGATTTACTTTAATGTAGTTATTTTATATAATTATCCATGAATTGGGGAATATACCATTACATACCAAAAAGTTCGTCCCAAACGGAAATCGAACTTACGACCTTACGATTAGAAGTCCCGCGCTTTACCACTGAGCTAACATAAATACCCCTACCGAGCTCCTTCTGAAGAAATATACCTGAATTTTCAAGACAATGACATTCATATCCGTTGCAAATACTACTTTTTTTCTCCTTTGTCTTTTCCATTCTACTATGCATGTGAGAACTATGTTCGCTGTCTTTCCTTTCATTGTAAATGTTCTTTTACGTATGGAAACGTAGGTAACAAAACCAGCATGTGCTCAATGCATCCATAGTTTCGAAATACTGTATGATTACTTATTTCAATGAATGTTAATCTTTTCTACACTTAATAAAATTTCAACATGTCTTATTGCACTTAAAAGAAAAAAAAAAAAAAAAAAACACATCGGCACAAATTTTTTTCCAATTGCGAAGGTTCACCCTACACTTGGGGTCTCGAACCTGGCATCTTTGGTTTACTATTTCCAAAGATACCCCAAGTTGGACTTACAGAATTTTCAGCTCAAAACAACCTAATCAATGGGGCCAACCTTTTTGGAACAGGCTGTACTGCAGTTATAAAGAAGCCAAATCTTTAACTGACAGCAATTTTCTCCTAAAAAAAAAAATCACCTGAAATTCAAATAACTGTATAGAAAATGATTTTATATCTATAGTTCGTATTAAAAAAAAAGTCCCCACTAAATTCGACCATCCCTCTTAACGACAAGTTTTCAGTGGAATGACTGGTGACCACTTAGTAGAAGTTTTACTGTCATTTCATCTCTACAGGAAAGTAATTATAGGTGTTCTTAACTTGCTAAAAACACTTAATTTATGCAATAAAAATTACCTTCAAACGTAAAGTAGCTTCAGTATCAGTATCATTATACAGCAAAATGTTTTCCTTCATCCCAAAGCTTTCTCTAACACCTAAGTGATAGAATAAGGCACTCTGTTGAAGTTGAATGGACAAATCAATAACAGCAACATCAGCATTATAAAAGGTATCCAAGACATTAGTTTCACCGAAGTCCAATTTCTCGAACTGAAAGAAAAATAGCACTGTTTATTATTTCACAATTAAATAATATTTTTTAACATCTTAATATCCCGGAGTTTTGGTTTTACTTGGTTGTGGCCAGATTTGAGCACAAAAACAATTTCTTATATCATGTATTAAAATGAATCTTCCGTAGTTTTATTCCAAAATCGTAAATTAAGATACCATTTCAAGTATATTTTAAAATGATTGATTTACTCAAAATGGAATCCAGGTCGACCTCCAACACCTATTTACTATTCTAACAGAGTACTCTCGAAGACGCATAACCGTCTTCTTCCTCAATGTAAAGGTAACGGAGAATGGCAATGGATAACCTGCCTTCTCCTTTTACTTTTTCCTTGAGAAAAAAGAAGTTAAGAGTCTTCGACTTCTAGAGTACTCGGTTAGAACACTGACTAGGCATTGGAGGTGATCTCTGATCCCAGATTGAAACAAAATTATTTAAAAAAAATAAACGAATATACAAACCGATGAGAGATTCTTCAGTAACTGATAAATTTTAAGATGCTGATAAGCTAAAAAGCAAATGTAAGATGATCAGAAGTGCATTTTACTGTACTAATGTCGTTCTGTTCGTTTCGCTGTAACAAAATAGTTGGTCATGCATTTAAATGTACTTTGAAATCAATACAACGACAGAGACAATATTTCACTCAAACATACCAAGTTTAATCACTAATAATATAAATAAGGAAAGAACAATTGCGGTGATTGTTTTATCTCCTAAAAATTAAGAGTATTCTGACTGCGGAAGACACCTTAGTAACATATGAATATATATATATGTTCATAAAGGAACTTGATTTTCAAGAACATTTATGTTTTTTACCTACATTAATATAGGTAATGAATTTTGAAGTTCCATGTGGAATTTTTGCCCGGATCATTACCTGGATTCACCACTGAAATGAATCAGATGGAATTATTATACACAGAAATTGGAACGCACTTGTGCCAGGTTCAAGTATGGGAATTGATCTCCCAGACAGAATGTTGTTCATGCCAAAATTTCCTAAGAACTAGAAGTAAAAATTTGTCTTCGTGATAATCCGGAGAGTAAGGAAATTTCATAAGCATCATAAATTTAAAGGGTGATACGATTGACGTAGCTAACGGGCTCCCAAGGGGTTCATAGGGATCTACTTACGAAGTTTAATAGTTTGCCTCTTTTCATATAGTTTAGTTATTTGTCTTTCCTACATAATACGAAAGAAGTTTATACAAGTTAATAATTTAGAGTATATTTGATCATTGAAATACGTAATTTATGTATTTACTTTGCCTGCAATCAGTAACAAAGCACCTTTAGTTTTAGGCTCTGCACAAGAATAATCGTTGACAGTTATCGGCAAGGATCAATGGGCTGGGTGGGAGACAGACCAACATTTGTACAACCTGTCAACAATATAGTTTTATGATAAGGTAGTTGGGCAGGAGGGAAGAGGCGGTGGTAATCTTCAATTGCTATTCGTTCATAATTTTAAAGTTAGTTTCAAAATTATCACATTTAGTGATTTCATGATTAGTTTGCTAATTTAGAACGTATTATTGGTAAATAAGAGTACCGCTAATATAATGGTTTTTAATAATTTCTTTATGAAGGTCACGTTGACACGAAAAACACTTTCTTTTACTTCTTTATTTCTGTCGTGTTGATTTGTCTTTTGCAAACAAGAAACAAATAAATAATATACCGGGACTGGAAGCATGGGGAATCAGCCAACTTTGACAGCTTGGCATGCAGGATGAGAGATTCCCTCGGTTCGAATGATCACTTTCACTTTCAAAGCTCGCTCAGCCTGTTCATTTACATACTGAGAAGACCATGCAGTTTCTTGTACAATAGTACACTGTGTTACATTACTTTATCGAAGTTACTTTAACAAAATTTATGAAGACCATTTTGTGAATAAAATGTGATATCGTCCATAAATCTTCGGTATTTAGTTCTATTAACGCATCATGAATGTTGGAACGTCCATCTTTGGGGAAGGGGGGCGGGGGCATGGGGAAGAGGCAGAACATAGCTACAGGATAATATAATACCACATTTCGGTCGAAAATGTTTTGTCTACGCAATATTTAGTCCATAGACAATTTGTCCACGAGACATCTCTTCCATTCGAAATTTAGTCCGAAGGATTCTTCGCCCACTTTACTTCTCATCCGTAAGACATTTTGTTCATTACCCATTTGATTCAGACACAGATCACCCTGAAAAAGAAACTAAATTCTCCAGCTTTTGCCAAGGAAGTACGTGGGTATATTCTTATTCCTAAATACAAAATTTATTTATGGCATTTGTTACTGCAAAATAGAGGCACAGAAATATTTAAACTTACATAAAATATCTTAACAAATAAAAATAATCTGCGGGAATTCATTATCTACTACTAATTTCAAAGTAGAAACCTGGATTTTCAGCATGTATATGTTACCGGCAATCTATGAAATCTGGCACACTATAGAATGTTTGATGTTCTTAGGCAAAGTATCTTTCTGTTCTAAGTTAAGTTAGATCAGGTTGCATTGGATTCTTTATTTCCTACTTTACCCAAGAACATTAGACGTTCTATATAATGCCAATTTCATTCATTGCCGGTAACACACTGTATATGGTTCCAAATATCGTCAAAATATTACATTTTACAGTAAAAAAATACCTAACATGTATTAAATATTGCCAAAAAACTGTAATACTCCATCTGCTTTTCCGCTGGAACTGGATTCTTCACAATTTTATATTTTATGAATTTAAGAAATTCGAAAATTATCAGAAAACGTTTGTTACACAGAAAAATATTGCGAAAAATACGACCCTCAACTTCTCACAAGTGAGGTATGGGAGGGGGGGGGGGAGAATTATTTTAAATAGCCATTTAGATTTTAATACTGACGAACACCAGAGACAATTCAGCTTATAAATAGAGCTGAGTTTGATTCTAATGCATAAAATTTTGATTTCAGAAACTCAAGGTGGCAGCAGTCGAAAACTACTTGATATGTAATATTCGTTCAATTTCGTTGAAATTTAACATCTACGGATTGTGAAGGGCAATAATGAGTTCGAATTTGAAGTTGCATATTTTGAATTCCGAAATCCAATATGCTACTGTCGAAACTGACTTAAGTTGTTAAAAGGTCCAATTTTAGCGAAATATCCAATGTAGAGACTCTAATGGGCGAAGAATACGATTCTGAAATAATTAATTAATAAATGATGAATTCTTACAGATATCACAGATGTTATCAATGTTCTGCTGTCTAGGATCTGGAAATCTGTCTTTATCTGTAAGTTTCGGTATTTTGTCTATTTTTAGGAATTAAGTACTGCCGCATGCATTAAATCCTGAATGAATTACCAAGTATAATCATAACTTGGCTAGTAAGATTTTAAACTGGCACATCTCCTACCATCTTTTATCCTTAATTGTATGTATTGTTCGGAAGTTTATTACAAGAATCATAAAATGATACCGTGCCTAGTTATGAAATTTCCTAAAAAATGGAAGACCCCCAACTTCTCACCAGTCAGCGCGCGACGCGTCGGCACATGAAAGGAGGGGTTAAATTATCACATGCTGCTGTTTAGAAGAATACTAACAGAAAATAAGTAACGTCATGTAAACATACATACATTTTTAATTCAGAACAAGAGCGAGAATTTAGTTCATTTGATATGGTGAATTTTCAGCAATTAAAGAATGCTGAAGAGTAAATGAGCACGCGAAAGCTATTGACTGCATGATGGTTTAATTCATTGTATCTGCGAATGAAAGACGAAGAAAAAAAAATAATGTTATAGAGGTGCGATAACACAACTTTATAGAAATTATATTCAACAAAAAATAAATAAATAAAACATAATCGAAATGACGTATACATATATGAATAAAATTTTAGTGCACGTGGTCACGGATTCTCATCCTGTGGGAGTCTATTGAACAACAGTGATTCGGAGCCCACTTAATCAGAAACTGTATCAACGAGTTGTATAGGACGTTAATAGCAATTGAATCAGGATATAATTATACTGCCTTAATATAATAATCCATACTTAATTTAATTAAAGCAGGCTGACAAGGCTATCACACCTAACTTTATTGTAAAAACACAGAGCAAGCGTTACATTTCCAATGTTCTAACATCTTCCTCAGGAATTAGTGTTTATTAGCGTGTCGTCTGAGGAAGATATTAGGACATTGAAACTGTAACGCTTGCTGTGTTTTTTTCAAATAAAGCTAAGTGTGATAGCCTTGTCAGCCTGTTTCGATTCAATCAATCAAACATTATGACATTTATTTATTATGTTCCAATAAAAGAAGCAATAGATCAATAATTAATTTTATTCTTTTCATTTATAAAATGCATCTTTTCTCTGCGAGGAGCAAGCGTCTCCTTATTAGGGATGTTGATCCGCTCGGTTCGAGCGGCGAGCCTAACGCTCGAGTCGAGTCGTCACTCGAGCTCGACTCGCTGTAACCGAGTCGCGGCGTGAGTCTCTCTGAGCAACGACTCGGCTCGACTCGAGCACATAGTGAGCGCCGACTCGACTCGACTCGAGCAGTTGTGACCATTGACTCGGCTCGAGTCGAGTAGGTACTGAGCACCGACTCGACTCGAGTCGAGCAGTCGTTGACATCCCTACTCCTTACACCATAACACCCGATGCAGCCCTCATGGTTAAGGTGGTAACGTCGCGGAATTCGGATCGGAAATAGGGATTGACGCACGTGCTTAACCTCACTGTCGGCCATCCTAACTTAAGATTTCTTTTCCCTCAGTCATATTAGTCTAATAGTTCCTTTAAACTGGCCTGTACCAATTCTTCCACATTCTTTTCCGTACCCCATCCTGGCCTGAGCCAGAGATGTCTAAAGGCCATACATAAATTCAAACCACTAAAGAAATAGAACTGGAAAGCTACACTCCTCGGTGAAGATACACCTCGGTTGGCCACTTTCTCTGATAGTAAACACGAATTCAGGTCCCGCGGGCGTCCCCTACATGGAGTGGTTCGGAGTGTATTTTACCGATAACTGTAGGTCCCGTCCATCGAAGCTCATTAGGATGTTTAAAAATAATCAGACTTCGCTACGTCAGGCAATACTGCCATCTCGGTACATCACAGTTAATAGTAGTCGCTACTTTTTTGTCTACGACCAATGTATAAGACGCAGATTCTCTAAGGGACACCCGCGAACTCGGACAGCAGAAACCGGATGAAAGTTTCTACAGGAACTAATTGCAGGTCGCTGAATCAAGTGGTGATAGTCGTTTCCATGCAAAAGTAACGGTGTCAGCTCATGGATGATAAGGCCGATGTGCTAGAGAAGCGCTGAGAAGAAACGGGAAAATTGAAATGCTGAATGTAGTAAATATGATTAACGATTAAGTCTACAATATGTAGAAACACATGTGAATGGCGTATGTGAATCACAGTGTTGCCAACTCAGTGAAAAGAATGTGTGAAAATGGGAATGGAAGAAACTGTCAAAAGAAGGCGAAGTAGTGGAATACATAAAGAACCCGACACAGTAGTCGGAAATGAGGCTTTGTAATGTTATAAAACAGTGCTGCTAACTGCATAAAGGATAAAAGAGGTAATAAACTTACGTTAGAAGCAAAAACAAAGACCTGCAAGCAGACAAGATAAGTGGGAGTGAATCAGCAGGCACAGAAGAAAGAGTGGTGTTACACATTGCCATGTAATACGCTACGTCTGGTAACAGGCGCCATCGTTGTGTACGGACATGAAGAGTAACAGAGCAGTACCGAGACAAGAAATCATCATTATCAGGACCAAAAGAAACATGGAACCGGCGAGGCGACGGTGATACCAGTAAAATGATACAATACGGAAGAACTTGAAAAGACATTAGGCTGCTACACTGACCGGAAAGTGTGCACGAACAATTCTCAAAGTGCAGATGTGGGTTGGCAAGGAAGTGGTGAAAGCACAGAGACAGTGTACAGTATGCACATTTGACCATCGCTACGGACTCACAGTCAGCATCACCTCTGCATAGTAACAATCCTATGTCAAATGCGACACTAATGACATTATCAAATGACAATATGACTGAACCGATGTCGTACTCGGCCTTTTGCTAAGCATGCTGCAACATAGGCATGTAGATCGGTGCGGAAAGTTGATTGCAGATCACAGAGTGCAGCTTGATAATGAAATAACGATCGTGTAAATTCACCTGAGATTTGTCACATTGGAACCGTACGAAATCAACGATCCGCCAGAAATAGAGTTTGTATTGCCGAAAGAACCAGACATCCAGAGGTTGACAATATTTCGTTGTCTTGGATGGTATTATCTTCAACGTAACATCTTTATTTCGGTAACACTCTTGTAACAGTGAACGATCTGTATGTCCGGACCACGAATCACACAGCAACAAGCACTTCTCATCACCGATATATTCACCAAGGACAGCCGTGAGAAAACTTTTCAAATGTACTTTCGTCATTTTTCCACTTTTACTTGCCTCAACGTAAATATTACGAGGGCATGTTTCTGCAAGTTTCTTGGCAATATGTGGGCCGAATCTGCCTTGTGGCTCTTGAAAACATATGTAGAGATTCTTGGTTAATGTGAAACCCATTCAGATAGCCACATCAATTGTGTAACTGTGGGTAGATCTATGCACAGACTGCAGCATGCAAAGTGTGTGTTTTTCTCCTCTGTGTGGACGATGAAGACACCTCATAATAAAACAGACTTTGATCACTGTTCCACACACTGTCTTGCACCAAAGTCTCTTGCGTAATATAGTTATTGACGTGTTCAACAAACTCTCGTGCAGTCTGACGAATACTCTGGTCATCTGTTATCTCTGTACGTGTGACGAACATGGTAATGTGTCGCGCAGCAATGCCGTATTTAGCTTTCAGTTTGTCGATGAATGTCATAGACATTTTGTAATTGTCATGTCCGACACGTCTCGTGGCTACCTGGGCCCACATTTGCATGTGCCAGTAGTGGACGGATGAACCACATTATCTTGCCCTATCGAACTGTGACATTACGTACTGTTTTATACTTTTTAATTTTGACTGTCTGTTGCCCTTGAAAAGCGCACCTTGTCGTTTTATACTGATGTAATCCAAAATTATTTTACAAATGGATCTACTTTTAACGCACTTATATCGTCTCTGCAGTTTACTGTACGAGTTGAAGCCATGGTAATAGTAGTCTTCGTATATCTTCACCATTGTGGCGTCAGGGATACATTCAATCACACTAGGCCTACGCTTTGGCGGTGGTGATGGTTCATACTCACTTTTCGTTGCGCTGTCCTGTTGCAATTGTTGTGGTGATGCATGTCCTGTACTCGTCGACGGGTCAACGTCGAGTACGAGCTGTTCCTGTTCTTACCAATCCTGCCATCTCTCCAACATCTCTTCCCGTATTTCTGTGTCCGCACCATTGTATTTATGCATTATTATTTCATACAACACACTCGCGAACTGTTTATCTTCCACTCCGGGGCACTTTTCACATTTGACACGTCGTAACTTTGATTCTAGTATATTTACGACGTTCATGGCATTAATGCATCCCATTGTGCCACTATATACTGCTATCACTATTGCACACTCTACACGAGACGATATCCATCTGCTAGTACACCACGCACGCGCCTGTAGTGTTTTGTGCTGGAGTTCCCAGATACCACTGTCAGATGGCGCCTGTCACCAGACGTAGCGTATTACATGGCAATGTGTAACACCACTCTTTCTTCTGTGCCTGCTGATTCACTCCCACTTATCTTGTCTGCTTGCAGGTCTTTGTTTTTGCTTCTAACGTAAGTTTATTACCTCTTTTATCCTTTATGCAGTTAGCAGCATTGTTTTATAACATGACAAAGCCTCATTTCCGACTACTGTGTCGGGTTCTTTATGTATTCCACTACTTCGCCTTCTTTTGACAGTTTCTTCCATTCCCATTTTCACACATTCTTTTCACTGAGTTGGCAACACTGTGATTCACATACGCCATTCACATGTGTTTCTACATATTGTAGACTTAATCGTTAATCATATTTACTACATTCAGCATTTCAATTTTCCCGTTTCTTCTCAGCGCTTCTCTAGCACATCGGCCTTATCATCCATGAGCTGACACCGTTACTGCTTGACTGCGTGATTTTGCATGGAAACGACTATCACCACTTGATTCAGCGACCTGCAATTAGTTCCTGTAGAAACTTTCATCCGGTTTCTCCTGTCCGAGTTCGTGGGTGTCCCTTGTTAGAGAAATTTCAGGGTAAGTTGTTGCCTTCCGTGGCGAGTATTCAACATAACTTGAGTACGCTGCCTGTGTTCACAGTGAAACGTCGGTTGCAATTTGTAAAATAATAACTGTACAAGTGTAAAGTAACGGTTACAATTTAATAGGGACTGCAACCAAACTCTCACGTAAGTAAATAACTTCGAATAAGTAGCCTCCGCGCAAAATTTCTGTCTGTGTTTAAATTAGTGGACTTAAAAAAATAGTTGCGAGGCAGACTTATTTAAAAGTCATCTTTTATTTTCAGCGTTTTTTAATTCTCTGCAGTGATCACGCTTTTGTTGAAACGTTGGCGCGTTTCGGAAAGCGTGGGAAAACAACTTTCAGAGCTTCGTATATTCAATACCACTAAGAGTAGAGCTGATGCGGCATGTTAGCGTCAGAAGCTTCAAGTCTGCTCTATCCAAAAATGCATATTCCAAAATTGTGCAATACTTTTGATAATATATGACAGTCCCCCCGAATTCAAAAGTGTCCCCATTCATATTTAGTAATTTTTCCGTGTATACAGCTCCAACATCCTTTGTCTGATTAAAACCAAAATATCATTAATTCGGAGTGCGCTGCACAGTGTGGCCGATGCCAAAAAAGCTGGTCGAAAGTCATAAACGCTAGTGAATGATCTCAAAATCTGTACTGTTTTTTTTGGGGGGGGTCGCTGATTACAAATCTGAAGTCAGAATTGCAAAATGTAACCCCCTTCATCCCCTATTGACAACCCCTATTCGTGAAAAAGCCTGTATATCATATTACAATCAAGATGAATGTCATATTCATGGTTTTTTGGGTCGCTGAGTACGAATTTGAAGTCAGAGTTGCAAAACTGAACCCTATTAACGACATTTTAACGTATACTTAAATGATATTTTTTTTTTAAAGAAATATGATGATGATGTTTTATTTAATGATTCCTGACTGGATTTTGGGCGGCCATTATGAATCCAAGATGGCGACATTTTCAACATATTGTAATATTTACCTAAACTACTCGTGATGATACACCTTTGTGCTGAATTTCGTAGCTCTAGCTAAAACGGTGTGGAAAATGGATTTTTAGGTCCGCTATTTTGAAACGATTGAATAACGAACTTCGGGCAGTATTTTTTTTTTTCCGGAGAAAATACATTTGACTATAACTTAAAGTAAGTCCGACAGCGAAACAACGCGGAGCAATATAACTTTTTCATAATATCATTTCGTATTTTAACGTTTTCAATAAATAAAAATCAAGAACAATTATTGTTTCACTAATAACTATTATTTGATAAATTATCATTTTGTAACTTTTTTTATATATTCTACGTACTTTCAGACGTTGATTCCATTTTGTTTGATTATGATCTGCTTCAAACTAAGGTTTGTATACAACTTTTAACACGTGCGTCGTTTACTCCCTCAGTAACACAATCCATGACAATCAAAAAAAAAACAAAAAAAAAAACGGCAACTTCGGGTAGATTTTTTTTGTTTTCTATCGAATAAAATACATTTGACTATAACTTAAAGTAAGTCTGACAGCGGAGCAATATAACTTTATCGAATTTTAACGTTTTCAATGATTACAAATCAAGAACAATTATTGTTTTACTAATAATTTATATTTGATAAATTATTATTTCGTAACTTTTTTATATATTCTACGTACTTTCAGACGTTGATTCTATTTTATTTGATTATGATCTTCAATCTAAAGTTTTTCTACAACTTTCAACAAGTGCGTCGTTTACTCCCTCAGTAACACAACCGATTCCAATCGAACAAAGGTAGCTTTGTGACTCCTATTCTGGGACAGGTAAAAGGAAATAAACGCTTTCATAAGTAATCTGACCAGTACAGATGTACTGTAACCAACCCAACATGAAAAAAATCTCTAACTAGTTACTTTTTTTTTTTTTTACTTTTTTCAGCTTTTTTCGAATCGGCCGCACTGTGCGCTGTAAGTGTAAACACTTCTTCATTACATTTTCATCTATTCTCTTCGTATCCTTTTACCTTATTGCTTATAATACTTCCTTATAATAAATAAGTAGTCTTCCTCCCTACTATGGTATTTTTATAAGTCAAGTAAGTTAAACACAGATACTTATTTGAAATTATTTACTAACATGCAAGTTTGGTTGTGGTTCTCGTTGAATCGTTACTGTCATTTTACACTTAAAAATTATTATTTTACAAATTTCAACCAATGTTTCACTGTGAACTCATACAGCTTCCTCAAAGTACAAGTACATTAAGCACTTCAGACACGAGGGAAGGAAAAAGAAACATATGTACAGAAAATACTGCAGGAAATACGAAGAAAGTATAAAGTAAAAAAAAAAATGAAAAAAAAAAACAATGGTGTCATTTATGTATACTTGTCGAGTTGTTGAAATCTGAATAAGAAAAATGTCGCCGGGTAAAGAAGACCATCCAAAAACAGATGAGTATGAGCTGTCATGTATATACATTGATGAGATTTTTGCAATTTTCAAAATGTACAAATATAAATAAATGTGAATTTGTTTTTTAAGTCCTTTAGGCAACTTTGGGTCAGATCAAATAATATAAATAAAGTTTATAAGAATAAAGTGCAAAAATATTCAAACTTTTATTGGGTAATATGTAACGGTAGAGAAACCAAGCTTCATTTAGAACTCCTCGGTGTTGACGGAGGGTTTTCTGGGTAAGATGTAGCAGATTTCTTTGACTGATCTATCTATATATGTTCTCACTTTGTATAAAATACGAGATCTTGGTGTGTATAAATTTCCGTCTTCAACATACACCCAAAAAGAGACTAACAAATTCAAAGTATCGAAGAACGTTTGTCTTCGTGCAGTGAAACTCAATTTCAACACAGATGATTTGACTAAGAAAATCAACAACAAATAATTTTTAGGTATTAGAATAGTTACTGTATTAAAATATTATAAAATTAGCAGGATTCAGCCAAAAGTGCATTAAATACAGCACAAATAAACCCCAAAATGCTCTAAATATGTCTACTTTTTACACGTTAACAGATTTCACAAAATGTTAAAACAAGTCCTAAAAATATATCTATCTGTACCTGAGAGCTAGAATCGCGTAAGTCACAAATTCTTGTTTTCGAAAAAAAAAAAATAGAAAAAAAAACCTTCTTCCTTTCACATAAGAACTAAATGGACAAACTACATAATTGTCTTACTTTTTTACATTATTTAACAGGTTTACAACAAGAATCATGCAACCATTATGTGAGGTCTTCCGAATACTGTACAAAACTGCATTAATCACATTTTGGCCTAAAATTTGATTTACGTGGTTCTAGCTATCAGGTACAGACAAAACCTAACAACGGCTTTTAGCAACTCCCTCCAAAAGTTGAAACATCACTCACTGAATATAAAGGTATTATTCGGATCCCATGAAATTCTCGAGAGTATATGTGACTATAAATAAGGGACACTTACCGACAACTATCTGATTCCTGTGCCTACAAACTAACCACACATACCTAACCTACACCCACCAACAGAAAACCTCTGAATTTATTACCATTACCGGTCCCCTACCCAAGTCCAAACAATCCACGCACCTACCAACAAAGATTCAGAAACCCGGTAATCCACTAGGCAGACCCTATGTGGCAAGCTATAATTCTCATACTGAACGTATTTCCAATTTTGTTAACTCCTTCTTACAACGTGTTCTCGCGCTGCCTGCTTATTTACATAATACCTAACACTGCTTAGAAATAATACGTAATTTACCCCATCTCCCTCCGACATACTGCTTGTTACCATGGGGTAAACCAACCAGTAATGGGCACAACTGCGATTTTTACCCATGAATTTATCTTATTACAATGTTCTCGTGTTTTATTAAGCATGTAACAGTTTCTGTGATCGGGCCGTAACAGATTGTTTCAGTTGTTAGTGGCACAGGTTATTTGACAGTAAAACAGCGGTTTTGAAACCAGGTGAGTGATGATGTGCAGCAGCAAATAGCTGAATATTAAAGATTTTTTTGAGTTATCATGCCTTAGTTTGAATTTCTCCATATTTCGAGAATCCTAGAAGGCAGATAATTCATTTTGTCTTGCTATATGAACATTAAATATACTCACCTTGTAAACAAATTTGCAGTCTGAAAGGATTTCCTGGAAGGGGACTATTGGATCAGTAAAACTGCCAGCAGCATGTAATGGGCACCCGTGCTCAGTGTCAACGACAATGAAATTGAAAGTCTACTAAGTCAGCCACACACTGACAAAGGGGAAATTTGTGTTTTTTAGACTGAATTTTGATAGTTTTTCTAACTCTACGTAGAATGTATGAGAGCTTATTATGGACATGAAAAACGCATATGCAACTCTCTATTTTATTTTCGTACTATTAATTTTGTTATAATACCTGGAGTGAAAGAGGGCTCATGCCACTTAAAATCTATCAACAATGTAGGCCTATGTCGTAGACCACACGTATTCTCTTCGATACCGGGTCGGGTGTCCGAGCGGTCTGTGGAGGTAGGCCATAGGCTCGAAGGTCCCGGGTTCGAGTCTAGGTGTAACGGGATAGTTTTACTCCCGTCGAATTTTTACCCCCTTGTAGGTTTCAGTGAACATCAAAGAAATTGTAAATTCTTTTTACATATAATTACTACATAAGAGATGCTGCATTCGCACATATAGTTTGGTCAATGGGGGGTAAAAATTCAACCGTGAAATTTTTACCCCCACGTCGATTTTCCTTAACTACAAAGAAATATTGCGTATTTTTTACACGTAATTACTACATAAGAGATGCTGCATCTGCACATATAGTTTGGTCAATGGAAGGGGGGGGGGGGGTAAAAATTCAAACTATATGTGCAGATGCAGCATCTCTCACATAGTAATTATATGTAAAAAGACGAAATGTTTCTTTGAAGAAAAACCGACGTGGGGGAGAAATTTTTACCCCCCATTGACCAAAGTATATGTGGAGATGTGGCACATATAGTAATTACATGTAAAAAGATTTATCAGTTTCTTTGATGTTCACTGAAACCGACAGGGGGAGTAAAAATTTCACGGTTGAATTTTTACCGGGAGGTAAAAATTCGATGGGGGTAAAACTATCCCGTTAAACCGGCACGGGCATGGATGTGGATTTTAACAGCTAAAGCGCGAATCATGACGGGCCGAAGTCCAAAGTTACTAGACTGGCCCATATAAAAATAAAGTTTACCAAAGTTTTTCTTCGATACCGGTACACTAGTATTTTATTTTAGACTAATAAGGTTTTCTTGTACTTGTTTGCACTTGCTGCTATACTATGTACAGTAACATACTTTCCAAATTTACAACCTCTTTTCATTTTCAATTGAACTGAATTGAATATACTTATGGCCTTTAGGTATCTTCGGCTCAGGTCGAACTTTCTTTTCATGTTTTGTATTAGAATTATTACGTAGTTTTCTATTACAATGTTACAAGCATTTTGCTTTCTTTTGTGGGACTGGTCATTGATTTGATGGCTGAAAACTCCTGGCTTAAGGAACATTATCGAAGGGATAAAAATACCTTTCAATTGAATTGAACTGTCCCTTAATTGATTATCCTGCAATGTAGCTAACATCACTGAAGTGCCCTCTACTGGCATATAGAGTGCCCAATTTCCTATGTTCATTACTGGCTGCAACTACCAACTTGCACTCTCACATGAAATTATCTACTTTAGATACCTCTGTTTCACTTTGATTCAGGCTGAAATGAAAGTACAGATTGCAAGGTATGTTCAAGTGAAATTTAAGCAATATATGCTAGCATTTGAAATTACACAAATTTTAACTTTTAATACACGAAAAAGTGCTCATTACTGGCTGGTTCCCCTAGATATTAAATCCTTGTAAACCAGCAATCCTCATGTCATGGTCTTCTTCCTCAACCACAAACCTAAATCTCGTATTCCAAAACGCTTTCCTTCTAAATCTAGGAGAATGTCCTCTTCCTATGCCAATCCGTCTATGGGTAAATTTGAACACAATTTTCTGCAAACCCAACCTTTGACTACACTACTTTAGGTCAGTTTCCTGGATGACATCTTCACCCCATGGCCACATGAACACCAGCCTCAGCACGTTCCTACAAAAACTGCTAAGATTTCGTGTTGTCCAGTTCACTTTGTCCATCTCAAAAAAAAAAAAAAAAAAGGCACATTCCTTGATGTGGACATCACTTTGAAAAACAACGCCCTTACTACCCTCATAACACACACACACACACAAATGCAATACTTGCATTATTCAATGTCCCAACTTCAGCACATCAAAAATTCTATTCCCTTCTCCTTTGCTCTCAGAGGGCAACCCCTGAATTCCACCACCTCCGCAACCGAATCCAACAATCAACACTCCAGAAGGCTCTAGTCAACCTAGGCTACCCTTTTAACCTCGTAACCAAACAGATCCGACGCGCAGCCATGCACACTTAACCTACTTACCTCTCTGCATCAATTCGAATCCACCGGCTTTAATAACTCAGTTTTGTCCAAAACTAACCACGATTAAACCAGTTCTGGATTCCCACTTCCATATGCTCCAATCTGATCCCGATACAAGATCAGTTTTTCATCACCTCCCAATCTTAGAAACATCTTAGTCTGCACCAATTGCCTTCAGTTCCTGCCCATAAATATAACAACTCTAATTTTACCTTGAAAATTACAGTACTTCCCCGTATGGTCCAAATGTAAAATATGCACTAATTAAAAACTAAGTAACAAGAACGTTTTCGAACTAAAGTACAAGTTCTTCCTCAGTCGCGAAAACATGAACAAGGATATAAATAAGGTAAATGGGATAGGTATAGAAAAAGATGAGGTATCGCGCCTTGTTGTTGTTCGTGAAGATAAAAGAAGTGGACAAAAAACGGTGAAAAATCCAGTGGCTATATTGAGCAGATCATGCACCAGAAAGAAGCTAAAGCCCCTTTATACCGAAGTATGAGCAAAAAAAATAATTATTAAGTTGGTCTAGGACAAAAGAATTATTTCTGGAAAAATACTTATGCTAAAAATGACTATTACATAATTTCTGGCATAAGGTATTTTTTTTTATAAATAATTCAGTAGTCCTAGACGAACTTAATAATTGTTTCTTCTGGTCATACTTTAGTATAAATGGGTTTTAGCTTCTTCCTAGACTATTTTTATACCATCTCACATTCCGCTGATTTTGCTACAAAGTCTTACGAAGACATAAAGAAGCAGTTTATAGATATCTTCAGAGGGACTGCTTGTCCTTTCAGGACGGACGAAGTAATCCGCTCGCGTAAGCAGATGATCGGTTAACCCACGTACACATATATTATGAGTAAATCTAGGTTAATCCGTACTTATCTCCCTCAAACAACAAATGATTTTATTTTAAAATCAGTCATACAGGGACTTCGTAGTAATTTATTGGCCCGGGTTGCGTCCAAGAAAATCTCCACAGTTGACGAATTGATATCGGAGATCCAGAATATTGATAAGAACTATTACGCCATTACAGAGCGAAGGGAAGAAATGGAACAACTAAATCAAATGATGAACACTACAGTAGATCAATCTCCGGCCATTGCCTACGACCCAGTTCTGTTTCCGACATTGTATCCGCCAGCACACGTTGCAACTCTAAGCAATTCCGTGCCTACATATTTACAGCAGCAACTTGCTCAGTCAGCTGCTACGAGTTCTCCTAGTTTTCCACAAGCAACAGGTACTTTACCTGTAGTACAGCCTTCGACTTCTGTTTTCCCCTTTTCACATCTTATGCCGTCCCCAACAACACAAATAACATCTCCAAAACCCAGTTTGGAAAGCTTGCAAAAGGAAATAGAATGCCTTCAAGGCAAGATTCAGACGGCCCAAACCCTTAAGGCACCGGCCCAACCATCAATGTCTACACAATCGGGTGATACAGTAGACTCCCTGTGCTCTAAATTGTCCCAACTTGTGTTACAGTTCGAATCAAGTTCAAACCCTTCGAACAATAACAACAACAACCGGGGTAAGAACAATTATCAGGGTAAAGGCAATAATAAGAAACCACCCTCAAACAAGGGCCCAATCATATGTTACAACTGTCAGGGAGAGAACCATTTTGCCAGAGCCTGTAAACAAAGGGGAGGAAACAGCAGTAACACCAACAACTCATTTCAGGGAAACTAAGAGAGAACTCGAAAAGGGGCGTCGATATATGAGTCAGGAAATGTCTGTCCCATTAACGGTACGCAACAACCTTTCATTTATTACAGCACATATCGACAACAAACCACAGCAATTTTTGATTGGTGGGGGAGTTCAGGGTTTTATTCTTAACCCAAATTTTTGTCCAAAAAATGCGAAGGGACTACCTATTCAGACGTCACTTAAATGAATAGGTAGGAACAGGGTAGTAAGCGACGAAATAGCATTGGTTAATTTAAAGATTGATGGTAAGACGTTTCGCCATTCATTTCGTTTGTGTTCTCTGGACAAAAATTACGCCATTTTGGGTGGAGACGTTTTACAGTTTCAATATGCTGTAGTCGACCATAAATTGAACGAACTCCGCATGACACGCTTCGGGCTTGCACCAGACTCCGTTTTTTTAGGCCCCGCTAGAAATTGCTATGTTGTCCCGGACATGGTCTTCCAGACTCTGATCATAAAGGACCGACCCAAAATTTTGAGCACAAAAAAGGTTAAACTTAAACCTAAGTCAACGTTGTGTGTACCAATTAAAATCATGAATTTTCAAGGAAAAGGACGAAAATTTAATTTTAGATCCTGAAGAAGACACCCTCAGTTCTAAGGGACTGCAGTCTGCCCCTACCATCTTTTCTGCCCCGAACTCGAAGATGATACTTTTTAATACCACGGAGGAGACAATCAGTCTCCCACGATACGCTACCATCGGAATCCCAGTTCCATGCGACATAATCTTTATATTTACAGAGGACGATTCGGAGGTCGATCTGGCCAATATACCATCTCCTTCATGGATGACGTATCTGAAAAAGAAGAGGAAATTCGATAACGTCACCAACTCCACTCTAGATTGGTAAATCCAGGCATAATCACGTGTAATCCTGATTTGTCTGAGGAACAAAAGCAAAAATTACACAAACTCATTTCCGAATTTGCAGACGTTTCTTATTGGTCATTGGCATGTTTTGGGATGACATCCCTCCTGAAACACCACAAAGACACTGGAAACAGTGAACCAGTAAATGTTAAACAGTTTCCCCTCCCCATCCACCTCAGGCCAGAAATTAAAAGGCAATTAGAAAAATTGTGTGAACAAAAGATTATCGAACCGTGTTCGAGTTCAGAATGCAATAACCCAGTGATGATAGTAAAAAAGGACGGGCAGTCATACCGCTTTATGTGACCTCCGAAATCTCAACAAGGTCATAAAACCGATAGGAATAAACTACCCTAACATCGAAGAAATTTTGACCAATATTGCAGGAAACAAATATCTCTCCTCTTTAGATCTTTCGCAGGCTTACTTCGCAATTCCTCTTACTCAGGATTCTAAGCATAAAACGGACTTTACTATTGCCTCCTGTGGAAAATTCCACCACACAGCCTGCCCGATGGGACTACGAACAAGTAGTTGACAACTCAGCATACTGATGAAAATGGTAACAGAGGGAATACCACCATCAGTACTAAGCCACTATATGGATGACATATGTCATGTGTCAACATGGTCACAAACCTTTCAACTTAGAAATTCTTTTTCTTCGACTGAGGTATGCAAACTTACGTCTTAACCCTAACAAGTGTCTGATCGGGTATTCCAAGCTAGAAATTCTAGGGAATATTGTGTCAGGTCAATCTATTGAAGTTTCACCGAAAATTGTGTCCGCCATTTTAGATTTTCCCACCCCTAAGACGAAAAAGAATGTTAAGTCTTTCTGTGGGGTGCTCAATTTCCTACAACGGCACATCCCTAATTTCGCTTGTGGACGTCAAATTTCATTGGTCAGAACACTGTCAGGCCAGTTTCAACCTATTGAAACAATTGAATACATCGGCACCAATTTTCCTCGGAAATCCTCATACGTTTTCATTGACAGTTCTTATAAAGGCCTAGCTGGGACCCTTTTCCAGTACGGAGAGGATAACATCCTCCATCCTATAGCGTTTTGCTCAAGACGCCTAATTCCCAGAGAAAAAAAAACTAGTGTTCTAGATTTGGAAGCCGCAGGCGCATTCTACGGGTTCAAAAATTTCAAATACTTCCTCTACAGGGCAAGTTTCTAAGTTTTTTCCGACAATGCTGCTCTCAGTTACCTACGCACCTCATGTAATCTTGCAGGTAAATTAGCTAGGCTGGCGATTTTTCTTTCTGAGTTCGATTTTGAAATAACTCATATTTCAGGGGTGAAAAACTCCCTTGCCGATGGGCTTAGTAGATGCCCTGTGGATCAGCCTCCAAAATAAGTGGATTTTTCAGACTGCTCTGTTCTCCACTTTTCTTTAGAACCATCAAAACTCCAGCAAAAACAGAGAGCTTATGATTATTTCGGTAAAATCATAGACATCCTCGAACACCCCCAAAATTTGACCAAATACACTCCGAAATTCCACCAAACAGAGAAACAGTACGTCCTTCGTAACGGGATCCTGTACAAAATTCATCGTTATGCGAATAGGGAACGTTTCCTTCCGTGTATACTTCAAAACCTACAACATAAAGTAATTTTGGTATTCCATGGAGAGGGTCCCTTATCTTCTCACCTTTCGGCTTCAAAAACATTCCATCTTCTCGTCAATCGTGTCTTTTTCCCATCGCTGAAAAGAACAGTCTTTTATCAAATTAAGAGATGCTTGGCGTGCCAGGTAGCTAAACCCCCAGGGGGGGGGGGAAAGGCCCCACACTTTACAGACCACCCCGCCGCCCCCACTCCGTTTTTAGACTGCTAATTGACGAGAAAGGACCGATGGTGCCCAGCAACTCATTCCGTTATGTCGTGGCGATTATTGACGCCTCGAGGCGCTACGCCATTACTGTCCCGCTACGTACAGTAACAGCCGAAACAGTGGCAGACGCTTTAGTGCGCCATGTATTCATGGTTTTCGGGACATCACATGTTATTTCGTGGGACCGCTCTTTGGTTCATTCTTCCGATCTCCTGAAAGAATTAGCAGAACGGACCGGAGTCTACCTATCCTTCTGTCCCACAGAAGGTCACTATCAAATAGGAATCGAGGAGAAATTCCACTCAACGCTTTTCAATTTACTACGTCCGTGAACGATTAACAAACAATCAACGTGGTCCAAATACTTAGCATTGGCAACCTTCACATACAACATCAGCCATCACGAAGGTCTGGCCGCGTCACCGTTCTTCACACTGATGGGTTTTCACCCTACTCTTCCACTTGAAATTAGCTTGGTACTATCCCGGAATGCATTTCCAATACGGAGAGATTGGCTCAATTAGAGTACATAAGAAAGAAGCACACAAATCACTCGAAAAGAGATTCCAGATTCAAAAGAAATACAGCGATCAGCATACCAGTCATCCGACCTATTTTCCTGGTCAGAAGATCTTAATTCACGATATTACTCCAAAGGCCAATACTTTGAAATGTTTGGGCAATTTGTATGACATAAAGGCCATGGTGCTACGCCAGATAGACGAAAACACGTGCCTCGTGAAATATGATAGTCCACGAAAGCGAAGGGAAACGGATTTGGTCCGTTAGCCGGATCAAACCCTTTTTCCAGCCCCAACCGAAAATCACCAGTCCCAACTCAGGGACGACAGGTCCTCGGACCCCCAGGAACAGGTAGACACAATGCACATAACACAAGGGACGCCGAGGGACGACGTCCCCATTAAGTTGTTAATGTTTCTTTTCAATTTGTATACACACTTAGAAAAGGCGCGGACAGACGCACCTTGGGTACAATTACAAACCCACAGAGGGATATCATCCCTCCCTTTGAAGATTAAGGATCATTAAAACGAGAGTAATAGCACTGTCCTTCATGCGGGATACAAGACCGACATTAGTTTAGTGATAAACATCGGCCGGATAGAGTTTGAGGCAGAGCAAAGTATGATTTAATGACTTTTTTTTTTCTTTCCCTTCTTTTCTTCTTTGCTCCTTGAACTATGCATCGAAAATCCTTTTAACTATCATCACTTCAGTTGTGCATAGCAAACACGCACTCCCCTCGCTTCTTACGTTAATTTTTGTATCAGCTTGTACTGGAATGTGTATGTTAAGAATTATTTATGAGTATGTTTGAAACACTGCATGGTCAGCGAGATCCGGACATGTGTCAGATCGTCAGCAAGTAGTAATGATCATGCAGCATCAACACTTTCTATTTCTTAAACAAGCTTTGTGCTGTGAGAAGAAATTTGTTGTTTACGGGCTTCGACGCCATCATATCACGGAAAAAGTATTTATCCACACGGTCATCACGAGTTGTTCTGTCACTATGCAAGGTGGTCAGATTCTTCATACGTCACGATGACATACGAACATCGACACATTGATAGTGGTACAAGATCTTTATTGTTTTTACTATTGGTACTTTTAGGTCATTAGGCCTTGTTTTTGTTTTGAAGTAAGGACGGATCGACGGCCAATGTCACACATTAACCGGTAGCTCGTCGCGTTTCCACGATTTTTGTTTTGTTGGGCTAGACCCATACAGCCGAAAATGGAAACCTGAAATTTTTGGGAATTAATTGTAAAAGCGATATCGTATTGTGTTTAATTATTGAAAGGCCTTTCACTCCTATGTCCTGTTTTGGTATTTGCTATATGCATTTACCAGGGGAAGTTTCCTTCCAGTTCTTTTTTTCTCGTTAGTGCAGAGCTGCACCATTTGTTCAAATGTGCGACATTTGCATAGAATGTTCCCAAAAGCCCTAGTCAGACCAAACGTGAGTTAGGATTTATAACGGTATAATGACACATATCCGTCTAATTTAACAACAATAAGTATAATTTTTCATCAATCTTGTAAAGTAGATGACGGCCCCAACAGTATTTCTTTCTTTTTTTAGGAAGAATGTCCTACCAACACGATGCCCAAGAGTACGTCGCCTTCACGGTTCTATGCATCATAACGGGTACAATTGTTTTATTCGGTGTAGCTTGGTGCATAAAAATCAAATACAAGAGATACAGGAAGAAGGTTCGTCCAGTACCGAAGGATCTATCGCTACACACATTGTCCAATAAGATACGTTTATCTTCAGTAGGCACCCAGACAGATCTCTCAGCGATAGCCATTGACCGCCAAACTCAGACACATTCCGAGCTTCCAGCCGCTCCTCAATGCCGGCCCGGCCAGGTACAGAAACCTGAAAACACCCCTGGTAGTTATTTGGATATGTCCTTTTTCGGAGAAGAAATTCTTTATTAAAGTAAAATGGGCAAAAAGTCTTCATCATCTCATGCGATTTCCACGATTTCATGATTCCTACCCACTTCCTCTCCCCTTCCCTACCCGATGTACTACTACTGAGGTACCCCGATGTCTCCACGAACAGACAGTCCCAAGTGTTTAGTGTTATACAACTACACAGTGTCCCATTTTGGACGTTCTACTACGAACGATATACAAATAAACGCAATATATGTGCTATGTGTATACGTGTATATAAGACAGTGAATTTTCATTCAACCACAGATATCATTGTGTTTTACTGCTTCTTCCAGCCAATCTACATTGGAAAGAGGACTGCAACCGAGCACAGAGACAAGAAAGAGATATTTTATCTCTACTTTTTATACTCCGTTTTATTTATTCCAGTGACCGATAAAACGATGACATCGACTTCTTGGTCAGCAATTCACACGGTGACACAAAAATAATGATACAAGATCATCCTGTGTTATAATAACAATTTTTTTTCTTTAATTTTTATTTTCCTTTCTTTTCATTTCTTTTATCTTGAGTGTGCAAATGAAACAGTAGCATCGAAGAAGAACATCAAGCGTTCCATCCGCAAGCAGCTACTTCAGACAACAAATTATGGTATTTCTTTCCGATAACTTGATGTCGCTCGGTCGTCAAACTTTTTTTAGTTACGACCTTCTTTTTGTAATATTTTTTTCTTTTATTATGGGGATTGGAATAAGTTTATTTTCTTTCATGTTATGTAAATAAATTATTGGGAAAGGGTCACATTTCAAGATATTTTTTTATAAATCTTAAACTGGCAACTAGATTTTCAAACTTTGCTTCGTTTATCCACGTATCCACGTTTATCCTCAAATATGCGAGCAACCAGGAAGAGCATTCCTAAGAATCCTAGGCTCACAATAAACAGCATGATGATCAATGAACTTCAATTGACACGAGGCAGTGGGAGGTAACCGACAAGTCTTCGTTCAGGTCGCCAACCTACCTACCAACTCGGCCTGTCGCCGGTCCATGCCAGGGCCTGGCCATACCACCATAAAGCCAGTCATAGAGGTTATGATTGGGCGTCACTTTCGAGCATAACCAGCCAGCTGTGCCTGAAGTCATCCGCTGCCACCTTGCCGCCCACCAGTTCTCTTTGGATTCTTGGTAAGTGAGATCAATGGTTCGTTTGCTAGCGTATTTTAGAGATGGTGAGGTTCGTTGTCCGAATATCTTGGTTAAGACCGTAATTGTATGGGTCAATAAAATCCCCTCTTGGTTTTGGACCACTGCATATCATTTATGTATCTCTAGCATCTACCCGATACGTATGCCTACCACTAGCTACGTAACAAGCCCCCAAGGTACTTTCCAAGCATTTGCTGCCCTTTAGGTAAGGATTACCTCAGTCGACCAGGCAAGTGCCGGTATGGTACCACGACTTTCAAGGTAGGAGTTCTTGAAGTCAGGAATATATATATTGTTTTTTATATATATATATATATATATATATATATAACAAGAAACTTGAACTAAATTTCGATCAGGGCCAGTTAGATAAAATATGGACTTCAATTTTACACAGGTTGTAAATAATACGCAAGTAGTTTTTAAACAGGTTTTATTTACAATTCATTTCAGTAGTTTTAATTTCATACACAGTACACAACTTACCACTTTGACTTCATCCCATCTCCATCACGCCTCTCCGTACGGTCAGAAGCGTTCCACCGTGCATAGGAGTAAGATCGTCCGCCACCTTGTTTCATCTGCAATTGTTGTCCTCCTGTTGCTTTGACTAAGACCTACACGGTTGCATATCCATAAACCTTTTCCCTTACATTTAAAAGCATGAGTATACAGAAAGTACTTGCGAGTGTTTTTACTTTAATAAGTGCAATTAAGATTATGTTAATCTAGATTAAGTTTTTGATACCTGGAGCTCCTTATAACTATTGTTACTGACCAATAAGTTTTCTTATTATAACCATGGTTTGTCTCGTTTCATACTTGGGAATGCAGAAAATAACACTTTACAGTTCTTGCACGATGTTCTCTTTTTACCATGATGTTGATTCCTCTTCACTACTGTTGGATGACCAAGTGGTCTGTCATAATCGATCTTCACTCAACAACAACATTGTTCATTCACAATCGCTTAGATGAAATATTCAACACTGCTACAGAAAGTGTGACATGCAACCATTCGACTTAGCAACACACAACAAATGGAAGTATTAAACTTGAGACTACGCAACATTTTGTTTACGGTGTGGCTTCTCAACGGATGCCTGGCGAATTCGATTTAACAAGTGAAGGATGGTCTATTCTAACCTTCATACATCATAACCTTCTAACCCCCTAAAAATACTCCAATGAGAGAATGGTGCGTACAAGCACTAACATACCCTTAATAATAATAAAACTCAATATGTCTTACGAAAACGTCATCCTAAAATACTGTGTTCCCTTCTTCGCAACAAAGAGACGAATTTACAGTGAAATACTTATGAACATGAAAATTACTTATTGGAGAGGGTAACTGAGTGTCTGTGTAGAAATAATGTTCCTCCCTCGTCTGTCGAAATGGTGAAAGTGACACGGTTACCAAAATTCAACATCTGCACTACATTTGCAGCGCATTATGAGATGAAGTAGTCTAAAAGACGTAATTAACAGACAAACTTCACAGTTTTAACCAATCATCACAGAGAGGCCATATGACGTTAGTGATGTCTAAAACTTCCAGAAAGTTTAGTTACTGCCGATCGTATATTTTCGTGACAAAGTAAAATTTCTTGTATGAAAGTAGCCCAGTAACCCAAAACAAGGGGAATATGGGGCGTTTTATCGAGAATATAGATGGGAAAATTGCGTTTCGAACAGATATAAGCAACGTAAAATTTACACTGAATAGAAAGAAAAGTAATGTAATTTCACATTAAAATAACAAACATTTCTTGCTTCTTGACAATAATTGCATCAATTAAAAGAATTTTCTTTCCTATTTCTCATATGAACGCATACTTTATCTTTTTCGTAGTTTCACAAGACTTCAATATTCTTACGGATTGTGAATAAACATCTTTTGAAATATTTTAAAATGATAAAAAAATTATTAAAGTATCTTTTAAAATGAACTGTTTTAAACAGGAAAGTCTACTCAAGCAGTGAAGGAGTGGCTAGGTCTACATCATGTTTGGATAGCTGACGGGAAAATTATTGCAAATGTAGGGAACAGAAAGATAATCCTCGTGCACACGAATAACCCCCGGCGTCGGGAAGTGGCGCCCGCATCGCCCAGTCAGTTTTACTGGCTGCAATCAGCCCTGGCAGCTGCTAACATCGTTGCTGCCTATGGGAAGTCCAACAGCAGGGCCAAAGTGCTTCTCTGTTGAGCATTTTTACTTCCCACTTGCGTAGGGGATTGGCGACCTCATCGCAGGTCTACGGACCGCAACGTGATGAAACCATCACATAGCCCGAGCAGCAGACCATCGCTGCTTGTATACGGCGTAGGGAATTGGCGACCCCATCGTCCGGCCGGCTTTTGCTGACTGCAATCAGCCCTCGCAGCTAAACATCTACGCTGCCTGAAAGGAGGACCAGCCGAGAGGATTTCATTTACATTCACCCCATTTTTCATCCACTGATGACTCATTATTTCATCTCTTGTGCTGTGAGTTGCTCCTCCGCGCAATGACCAAGGATGTGACAGGATGTATTTGCATTGACGATGGCCCCTGGGCCCAGGGGAAAGGGGGCGGAACCATTGGATAGCGCCTGGTTCTTAACAGCAGATTCTTGGATGGTCTAGCTCGTTGAGACTGGGAAGTGCGCCATTGGGGAGCTCTTCGGACTTTTGGTCTCGCCAACACTCGGGGGAGTGGGTGTCCCAAGTATCCATCAGTCGGGAGTACAAGTGATTTCGACGCCAAGTCATTGGACTTCGCCTCGATTTCCAGCTTGCTGACAAGGGTGATGAGGGTAGTACCCGGCAGCCTCGTTGGCTCCTCAGAACGAAGACGGAGAAGTGTGGGCATTTACGGCTAAAATTCATCATGGCTCCACCACATCCTAATAAGTCGCCTTCGCAGAAAGAAAGAAAGAGACAGAAGGGACAGAGCGAAGAGAACGTCACTGATGTTAGTAAGAAGGCGCATACAGCTAATGCATCAAGCAGTGACAAAGAAGAGAAAATCGAAGTAGAGGAACAGACAAGTATCGTACCGTCTATTACACGATATCTTGTGATTAAAGTAAAGAGTGAAACAGACAATCCTGGTTTGAAGGGGTTACCCCTTTCGTTATACAAAAACAACTGAATCACGTTGCAGGTGAACTTAAGCATGTTAAAAAGCTTCGCAACGGCACCTTGCTCGTAGAGACATCTAATAATAAACAGTCAACTAATCTCTTTAAACTGAAAACCCTAGGACCATTCGAAGTTCAAGTTGAACCACACCGTCAACTGAACTTTTGTCAGGGCGTAATATCTTGTTGGGACTTGCAAGATGTCCCTGAAGAAGAGAGTAAGAATGAACTTGCCAGCCAAGGTGTAGTCAACGTTAGACGCATTAAAACTCGAAAGAGTGGCGAACTGCAACCCACGAGCTTGCTAATTTTGACGTTTGCCATGCCACAGCTCCCCACGGACGTGAAGGCAGCATTCTATTGCTTACCTGTCCGTCCTTATATACCGAGTCCGCTCCGGTGTTTTAAATGCCAGCACTATGGACACACCAGCACGTCGTGTAAGGCGACCTCTGCTGTATGTGCAATATGCGGTACCAGTAGCCATGGTGCGGATCCTTGCACATCACTGAAACCTCAGTGTGTTAACTGCAAGGGTGATCACACGGCCTGGTCGCGTGACTATCCGGTATTTAAAGAAGAAAAACGTATTACAGAGCTGATGGTGATAGAGAAAATATCTGCTGGCGATGCAAAACGTCGATTACGAGAGTCTCAGCGCATTCTTCCCTCTGGTGCGTTTTCACATGTTGTAGCCAAAATAGCAGTTAAAACTGTCTCGGTTGGTACCCAGACAGTTAACGTATCAACACAAACAGAGTCTGTTGTGCATGACGACACTCCGAAGCCGCCGAAAGAATCGGAGACTCCTGGCAATATGCCGACGCAGAGTCAGGGACAACACACGCCTGTGCAGAGCTCTAGAGCTCCACGTGTTAAGACGACTTTTAATCCCTATAAAGTTCCGAAATTAGTTCGAACTTCGCCTCTCGCTACAAGCATTAAGACTCTGACGAACGTGTTGTCTGCTCAGTTAGCTCAGGAAGAGTCTGCACATACTATCGATGACGCAAGTTCATCTTTGGCTTCAGACATGATTCAGGACCACCTGATGGATATAGATTTTAATTTGGTTGGAAGGAAAGGGAAACCTAGGTATAAACCTAAACGTAAACGGTAATCTTTTACTTGTTTTTGAAGATTTTTATGATTTCCGTTTATTTTATATGATTATGCTCCTTAGCTGTTAAGTTTTATAGTGCAGTTTTGTTTTATCTCGTGAAGTCCCATTTACAGACTTCTATTAAGTTTTATAGTGTAGTTTTGTTTTATTTGTAAAGTCCCATTTACAGGCTTGGTTTTTATTCTGGCCATTTACACCAGTGGCTGAGTGTGAAGACCTTTTACATCTTCATCTTTTATATTATTTTATTTAACAGCTAAATTTTGACATGACCAAGATAAGGGGCTTCCCCGTATCGGGACGGGCGTAAGCCACAGTGCTGTTACCGCCCATAAAATTCATTTTATCTTCATCTAACACGAATAACCTTAGCCAATTATGAAACTAGAAGCTGTCAACATGCTGTGTTCTTTCGGAACAAATAAACATTTGTAGGTGCAACGTAAATAAATGTTTAAGGGCCAGTTTTACAATCGAACGCTAAACGTTCGGATTGCTGACTGACAGTCAAAGAAGCCGGAAGTTTAGCTGTGAGAACTAACGTCAATGCGTTCTACAATCAATAATTAATCTCTGGTCAGGTAACTAGCATCTGCGAGCACGTTTTGACCTTCAGAGCCATCTAATATGGATGATCGTAAACGGCAAGTAAGAACACAATCAAATGTGTTGCTCAATAAGAAACTGTTTACCTGGATATTTTAATATTTTCTTAATGGTTTTGATATGCTACTTACGAATCTGGAACAAGGTTTCCTGAAATATATGAATTTCAGACGCAATCAGCCAATTCTTATTTCAAGAAAACAAGACATTTTAAATGCGTTATTAAATTAGTTGCGAAAATCGCTACTAGATGGCAGTAAAAGAAATGGCAATATTCGTTTGTTGGCTTTATTATTTATTTTGTTAGCTCGGTATAAGTTTGAAAGATACGTACTATTTAAAATTAATTAGTTTTTTTATTTTCTCTTATAAATTTTTGGAAAAGTTCTTTATGCATGAAATAACTACATTCCGATGACGTAAAGCCTAATAAAAAGAATATATCAGCTGATGCACATTCTGCTGAAAATCGTTGTGTGGAGTGGTCTTTTGAGTAAACCTTTCTGTAGGTTGTTTTAGGGGGATTGGAACAAAAATGTCTACGACCAGACATTGTAAAAACGTTAGCAGATTGTTTTTGCTGTGTTTGTGGTTATTATAGTTAACGTTTACACATTACAATTGTTAAGTCCAAAACAAGTAAAAGCTAACATTGTACCAGTACAAAGTTTTACGTTGCATATAAAACATTCTTCAGAATGTCGATCGAGTGATCTATACAAACAATGGCGTCCGCAAATATGTTGTGCAGTTCCCGCTCTACGTTGGAAGATTGGTGGAGGGCAACCAGAAAGTCTATATCGTTTACAGTCCCTCGAATTTGCTGAGAAGCCACAAATCTTACTGATTGTTACTTTTATTTAATTGTGACGTGACACACTACAACAACAACGAGCTGGTAAGTTTCCAAGGACAGGACCTACAGTTTTTAGTAAAGTGTGCTCCGAACCGCTATTCAGTGCACCCCGGCGGGAATTCAACCCATCACACTAGCCCCTCGGCCTTCCCAAGGTCCTCAAACACGCATTAATAACTAGGGTTGCCAAATGGCCCAGTATTATACTGGCTTGGTCGGAAATTTTAGTATTTTTCTCCATTAGGGTGGTGACCGGTACCAATGTCTCACCGACACTTTTGCGACTGGTAATTTTCTGAAATTAGTTGTATGTTAGATCGTCGTCTTAGTTGTGAGAGAAAGAGAGCAGAGCAGAGGTGAATCGTGGCTTTCATAGACATTTTGCTGGCAATATCAAAAGCACGAAAATCTCCGATTCTGGGCAACCTTTATTTGCATAAGAGAACATATGCGCTTAATTTTACCGTTCATTCTATTATTGCTTACTAGTAGGGTTACCAACGAGCTTGAAATTAACCGGTAAGGTCGGAAATTTTGCCACCTTTGTGATTAAAGCAGGTACAGACAGATCTCTTACCGTGTCTGACGAGGTCTCTACAGGCGTGCCTGTACAAACCTCAGACTCGCTACTCACTGGTCTCCCAATCTTTTGTCTGTCCTTCCTTTCTACGTGTTATTTTTATTAGTCTTTTAAGCAGTGGACAGGTCTCATTTCTTTCATAACCCCTCTGCATAGTTTGTCAGTTCTGTCAGAGTTTTTTCGTTAATTGTTTTAGGTACATAGTATGGCGCTTGTGTGAGCGTCGGGAAATTGGTTGTGAAAGTTTGAAGAACTAATGTTTGTCTAAACTCATATGTAAAGCCATGTGAAAGGCTTTCTCCAGGTGTATTACTGAATGTGAACTGAGTGGAGTTGACGTTCATGGGGCATTAGTTGGCATGCGAGAGAGTTAAGGGACCGCTTGGAAGGGTCGCCTCCACACTGCAGGGATCTGCGCTACAGTAGTTACGCGCCTGACAGAGATAAGATTTTGATTATGGGTTACCTTAATTTGTCTTTTGCAAATGCTAGGGTGTAGATTGGCGTGGTTTTGCAGCGCAATTTAAAAGAACGTTTGAAGGAACGAAAGGTAAGGAAATTTCGTCTTTTTCTTCGTATGAGATTCAGTTTTGTAGTATCTGTGATTTATTGATTAGTAACGATCGTTTTATAGTCCGAGAATATTAGTGATTTTGTGTAATTTAGTGTGAAAGATTAATTACCGTACAAGCCGTATTTACTCATCATTTAGAGAATGGTTCAAGATATATTGTTTATCATGTCAGGAATTTCGGGCTTTATGAATATGTGCAGGAGATGTATGCAGCTGAGCTTCCCTCTCAATTGTGGCTCTGCTTGAAGTATTTGGTTTCATAATAACGTTCAGTTCTACCTTACCTTCTCGTACCTAGCTCCTTTGAGTACTACTATATTTTTAAGAGATAGTTACGGCTCTAGCACTTACATTGGCGCAATTTGGTATTTACCATGTTGGGTAGCGCTTCTTTATTCGAGCCACTGGATGTGAACGAACCCAATACTTGGAAAGATTCGAACATTATGTCAAGGCTCATGCAATTTTTGAAGACCGACAATTAAGTCTTCTTTACTCAGTGATAGGTTCCAAAGCTTATGAATTGTTACGCAATGCTTGTTTGCCAGAGCCACTTCAAAAGCTTGATATTACTCAAGTTAAGGCCAAATTAACAGATATCTTTCATGCAAAAGGTCTAAAAATTGTCGAAAGATATAGATTTCATTTTGTTGCGCCAACAACAGCATCAATCAATAAGTCAGTATGTTGTACAATTAAAACAACAAATAGTAAACTGTGATTATGGCGATTACGTTAATACTATGCTGAGAGGTCAGTTTGTTCTTGGTATTTCGGACGATAATGAGCGAAAACGGCTATTATCAGAAGTGAAGCTGTCGTTTGAAAGGGCTGTGGAATTGGCTGTGTGTGTTGATAGCTGAACAAGTCAATGCTGATGCTCATTCAATGAAAGTTCATCACAGGAAGCAATTTTTAAGTTAGATTCTGGTAAGTTTGATTATAACAAATTTGTTTTGGATAAGATCATTCATTATGCAAGATGTTTATTTAAACATCTGCCTGGTAAATGTAAAGCATACAACCTAACCTGTCATGTATGTCATGTTAAAGGCCACTTTCCCAACAGTCCTTACTGCAAATTGAAAGGAAAGCGATCTTCACAGCAAAATATGCAGCAAATTGTTGATATAAAGCCGGATCAACATCTAACCGAGCAGTTAAATTCACTTTATTTTTATCATGTTTTGGGCATACATTCTGAAAGTGTTCCTTTATTAAAGCCATTGGAAAATAACATAGTAATGAAAATAAATAGAGAACATCCCGCAGAAAAGGAGAACTCAAAACGCTACTTTAGTGACCTAACGCAACTAGGCTTCTAAAATAGTACAAGGCTCAACACAGCAGTGTATTAGTTAACATTAAAGACGAAAATTTAGATAAGCTGAACTGATCTGACTATTCCCTAAGATTACTGAAGCATTGGATCAAAATATTAAACTTCATTAGTAACCAGAAAAAAGTTTGAAGAGAATCTCTTGAACATCAGAACGAATTTCAAAGATGCTGATATTTCACATACTGAAATTGTAGATTATCTTGATTACAGAAGCACTCTGCTTAAGAACAGAGCCAAGATTTCGCACACTTATTTTTCAAAAATGAAAGATTAGGTTATTCCTCAAATGTGGTAAACATACTATACTTTAGTCCAGTTAAACGGAACTTCTACAATTACAAACGAATAATATTTCTTTCAACAAAAAGATTTATTCACAATATTGCAACTGGGCAGCAATTTACTATTTATGTTCCAAAATCGTTGTCAAATCAATTTGTATGTAATTTCCATTTCCAAACTTCACACAGCCTAACCCCCGTTCTGATAATACAAACATGATATGCTATAGCTGGGTTAGCTGTAAAGTTACAACATGAATTTCAATGAACGAAATTGGCTTACGGTCTGCAAACGCAGCGAAGAAGATTTGAACACTTTCTAATTACCGAAACAAACATTGCGAATCGTTAAAACTTACGTTTGACAAAGGTAGTGTAATTTCAAACATAACAGTTCCGAAAGAGCAAACTAAAATGCTGAACAGAAAATTAACGTGCATTCTGAAAGATGGTACCCAGTATAGTACAAGGGAAAATATCCAACGTATACGAATCATTTTCTACTGTGCTGAGATTTAGCTATCTAAATGTCGGTGGAACAGACTGGGTTTTCGGGTGAGAAAGAGGAATTTTTAGATATTAAACATACTTTACCTGAAGTAATTCGCCCCCCGATGCCCGTCAAATTTACGCAGACATTCTTTCAGTGCACATCACCACACGGAAACATCACACCAATTCCATATTAAATAAAGCACTGAACTAATGGTACACACACAGAAAGAGGGTTTAGAACCATAAATAAAATTAGATTTTTATTTAAACTAACAAGGAAAACCCACTGCACACACAAGTACCACAACAGATCACCTCACACACTGATGAAGTTCACAAATTTATCCTGTAGAAATCTTCCAGGGACATCCATGTTGGATAACGCAAGACGCCAATAGCCGAAATTAGTTTCACAGCTTCCTTGAAGAAATTAGCGAGAGCAGCCACGCAAAATGACGTTATTTTACATCAGACGATGCTGCGATTATTATCAATAAACTTTACAAGCGCAGGCTGCCTTACAGATTTTACTTTCAGGCAGCATAAGTTTTTGCAGTATTTCCTCGTCGACTACTACTTTACAACTACTGAATGGAATTAGCCAATCAGAGAAGAGAATCAAAACAGAAGGAAGACCGAAAAGGGGGGAGGGGTTTACCACCAAAATTCCGGCGAAAATAAAACAACAATCAGATCTTTTAACTGTTTATGAAGATTTTCAACGATAGAAAATTTGTTGAAGAAAATTATAAAATAGAATATGCAAAGAAATATCAAGTAATAAATGGAAAAACAACAAAATACAAATCCCGCCACACAACAATCAAAGGAGTAATTTGTATGACTAATCTACATTGTCATCTGGACAAATAAAAACTCTTTGTAGAAAGCCGAAGACGAAACACACACACACAATAAAAGGGAAGAGGGTAAGATATGTAGCGTCCAACCCAAAATTGGGTCGTTACATATTTTTCCCCTACAAAAAAAAAAGGTTGACAATGAACCAAAAATTGGATTTCTTTTCTTGAAGATTAACAAATCCTCAAGGTTTTCATGTCCGAAGGAAAAGGAGAGGATGCAGAAGTAGGAAGAGTCTTTATTCCCATTACTTAACAACTCCCCTTTTCTTTCTTCGGTGCAATCAGAAACCCGGAGATTACATGTCCTGGCCCACCATGGTCACAACCTGAACTCGTTTAGGGATTAGGACTCAACACGGCACCAGAAGATCCGTTATCAGGCGATCGTGTGAGAGAATCTCTTTGAAGATAGATGTTGCTACACCTATGAAGCGACTGCTGACAACCTTGATAAGGACTGCTCCTGAAGTTCAACACTTGAGACGAAGGGTCCTGAAATTTTCCAGGAACACCCGATCCACGGCATACAACTTTCGAAGACGTCCCAGAGTTTGGACTCAAAACCGTATCAGTGGGACAACTCGCTACCAGTACTGGTGCATCTTCCTGCACCGGATACGCGACCGAACAGCATCCGAACCTGTGATGACAATCCTGATAGGTATCCTTCCCTCGATTATTGCCATAATATCTTTGATTAGTGTTCTTATTATTATTCGAATTACTAGTGTTATTCCTGTGTTATTAGTGTTGTTGGTTGTGTTAGGCATGTTGTACATTTTCGTGTTATTGTCATAATGTGTATTGTTGTTGTATCTATTTTGGCCGTTGTTACCTCCCGATCTAAATCTTTGGCTGTAAGGATTAGTACCATTCTCCCTATTCCCCGCATTAGCTCCACTAGGAGCCACTATCCTATCTGAACTAACCGACTCAGATACTAACTCCAAAGTTTGTGTTCCAGAATTAGTTGTCTTCTGAACATTCGTAACCTGCAATTTCTTCCTACTATCCTTACTAGTACTTCCGTTATTGCCGGAGAATTTACGCTTCTGACTATTAGGCGGCTCTAACGAAAATTCAAGATCAACTTCCGCATCATGAACGTCAGATAACTTCCACAACATCAAATTATCTATTAGTTCTTCAACACTAAGTTTCAACAAGCGCATTTGACGTTCTAGTGAGAGAGGAAGTGTCTATAGCAAAATTTCAAGCAACTCACCTTCCTCATCATCACCGCATATGTCTCTATAGGTCTTTGCCACACTCCAAGCAAAGTCTACTATGGATTTGTAATCGCCACCAACAAATTTAACACCTTGCAAAAGTCGGAGTTTTAATTTCCTCAACCTTCGTTACTGATTGACTGTGTTTCACAAAATCGCTGTATGTATGTATTTGAGTTTTAATTCTACTATATCAGGCTAACTCTCTGTCAGTCACACGCCTAGATGCTACGAGTAACCGGCCTGCATCAGATAGCCTCATGAGTTCAAAGTTCTGCTCCGAACTTTTTAGGAACTCATGAGGAATCTGACTCAGCACCTAACTTGAGAAAGTGAACTAGGTCATCAAGCTTGAGAGGCTTTGTTATCCGGACACCCTCAGTATCATAGGCGGGAAGATGTAATGAGTCATTTGGGGTCTCTGATAGACCGCACTTAGAGTTGAAGTATCTCCAACGTCGGTAGGAGCCGCAAACCCAAACGAATACGGTCGTCCCCCAGTCACACGTATCCCTATTCGTAGTCCATGTATCACTATTTGTAGTTGTAACCTTTAAGTTGGTACTCACGGTGGTGTACGTGGGTCACCGCTGACGTAGTCATAATAGTGCCACCGCTGACACCACAAGATATTACTTTCGACCACGGTATGGTGTAGTGTTTGTCAGTTTGCTGGGCCTGAGTTTTCTTAAGCTCACCAGGTGAAGAGAGGACCTGAGTTCCCGACAACTCGCTCCTGAGCGATATCATCTCTGAGGAATCTAATCTCAGAACCAAGATCTCGAGACCTCGCACATAGAAGAAGTCTCCTCGAGTTGCGTGTTCAGTCTAGAATCAGTCTTCTGGACTGAATTCGCAACTTCTTCAGTGCGTTTTTCAAAAAATTCTGTTTGAAGTGAACTAATTTACTTTAATTTTCAAAATGCACTTGATACCTTCTTCGCTTCACGGCCCACCAAGTTCTACCGCGATGGAATCCATGGCCTTCCAGAACGTTGGCAGAAGGTCGTCGATGCTGATGGGGACTATTTTTGATCTTCTAGGTACGTCTTAGGTTTTATATCGATGTTAGAAGGTGGTAGGTAAAAAAGCGATAAAACTTTCTTGCTTACCTTTATACATGTGTGGGAATATGCAGTGTGTTTCTGTCACGGATGCCCTAAGTGTTATTCAACGGGCCGCGACAGACCGCTATATAACGATCCTGATGTTACACTCAATTAACGGTACGAAAGCACCGTCAGAAAAAATGCGCGTCTTCAGGAATTAGGGTATACGGTCCATGAAATGTGGGGATGCAAATGGAAGCGTCAACTGCGCGAAAACCCTCACATTAGCGAGTTTACTGCCGAACACCCGATGCGTAGAAAAGAGCCCATCAGACAGAAGGATGCTCTATACGGTGGTCGATGTTCCACCGTGAAATTATATTATAAAGCAGCAGAGGGGGAGGAGGTGCACTATGTCGACGTTATTTCCCTATATCCGTTTTGTTGTAAGCCGAAGAAATTTCCTATAGGGCATCCCTTGAAAATCTATGTGGGTGCCCACTGTCCTGCTATTGATAAGTTTGAGGGAATAGTGAAATGCACTGTATGGCCTCCACAGCATCTCTACCACCCTGTTCTCCCATTCCGCACTGGTGGTAAGCTACTGTTTCCTCTATGTCGTCGGAGTGCAGAGACCTTGAACACGGCTGCGGAATGTGATCATAGTGAACAGGAGAGGGCCCTAACCGGGATTTGGGTAGTTGATGAGGTCCGCAAGGTTATTGAGATGGGATATACCTTGTTGGAGACGCACGAGATTTGGGAGTACAGGATGGCAGAAGGCCTCTTTGCAGAGTACATAAAGCTTTTCATGAAACTTAAAACTGAGGCTCAGGGCTGGCCCCAATGGTGCTTCACAACAGAACTTCAAAATAAATTCATTCGGGACTATTACACGCGGGAAGGTGTACAATTAGATCGTGCGAAAATGTGGGGGAAAATAAAGCACGTAAGAGCATTTGTAAACTGGCATTAAACTGCTTATGGGGCAAAATTGCGCAAAATGAAAACATGCGCCATACAGATATTATACGCGAGCCTGCAAAATTCTTTGATAAATTAACCGATAACAATATAGAGCTTGCGCTGGTAATACCGCTTGATGAAGTGGCATTGCTATTAAATTGGCACGTGCTGGACGATGTCAATGTGCCTCTGAAAAACAAAAAAGTTGTTATTGCAGCGTATACCACAGCCCATGCACGGCTAGAGCTGTATAAATACCTAGAAGAGGTTGGGGAGAACGCCATATATATGGATACTGATAGCCTTATTTACGCGGTTAAACCGGGGGGCGTAAAACTGCCGTAGAGGATTATTTAGGGGAGTTAAAAAAAATAATTCGAGTCTGTAGGCCCAAATGAGTTTATTAGGGAGTTCTGTAGTGGCGAGACCATAAATTATGGCTACCAGGCATCTAGCTCTGATAATATAAAAACTGTCTGCAAAGTAAAAGGAATTACATTGAACGCCCAGACAATGAAGGTTGTGGATTTCGAACAAATTAAAAATATGGTACTTAATAATGCCCCGGCTGTGAATGTAATAAAAACAAAAAAATTGGTAGAACTAAAGATAGTAAAATTATCACTTGCGCAGAGAGTAAAATTTATCAGATGGTACATACTAAACGAAAAAGGGTTGCAGGTACCTACGACACAGTACCGTATGGTTTAAACGACCTCGACTAGAATAGGGTGTGTGTGTAGGTATTGGTACGTGATGGTTAATAGGTAAATAACGTTTTATTTTTCTGAAGACGGAGACGGAGAGAGAAAGATGGAGTGGAGACATCCTTTTACATGCATTATAGCGGGCCCCACGGCGTGCGGGAAATCATATTTCTTCAATACATTTATCGATCACTACAGTAATTTATTTAAAAATATAATAGGGTGTTATGGCGAGTGGCAGGATTTATACGATACTCTACCGACGTGCACCTTCAAAAAGGGTTTACCATATATAGATGATTTCTCCGGGGACACAGGCCCCCATCTTATTATAACTGACGATTTAACGCGTGAGTGAGATGGCTAGATTGTAGTCTTCATTACGAAGGGTAGTCATCATCGAAACCTAAGTGATATGTTTATTACTCATAATATATTCCACCAAGCCAGAGGTATGCGAGATATTTCCTTGAACAGTTACTACATGGTATGTTTTAAAAAAACCAGAGATCGAGCTCAAATTAACAATCTTGCCCGTCAGCTGTATCCTAATAATACAAAATTTATTCAGGAGGCCTACGATGATGCAACTCGAAATGCTTATGGTTACCTGCTATTTGATTTAAAACAAAATACCGACGAAGAGAAGCGGGTTCGAAGAAATGTTTTCCCCACGGATTCTTTCAATTATGTTTATGTACCGGTAAAAAAATAATAAGCTATATATTTTAACAACTATTTTTACAACTATTTTTACTGTAATAGCCATTAGGGTAGAAAGAACGAAAATTATTAATAAGCAGAGTGCACACTTACTAAGTCTTCTGGCAAAGGCAAAACCTAAAGTACGTAAGGCAATATTTCAAAATGCAGATTCCGAATTAATTCGTTGTATTTGTGAATGTTCCTATAACGTATTGCAAGGAAATGTTCCGTTAAATAAAAAGGAGAAAAATAGATTGCGGAAATATAAAGAAAGGACCGAAGTTGAAACAAAAGAAAAAAACGAATAATTGTATAAAAAGGTGGTTTTCTCACCGCATTGCTCGCACCTAGTCTAGGAGGTATACTGTCTAGTCTGTTTAAATAACCATGCAGAATGCGAAAAAAAAACTTATTTTAATATCGCCAGAAAAATTACACCATTACCAGACTATTTCAAATCTCGATGACGAGATGAAACAAATTTTAAGTAATAAGAGTATGAATATGGAAAAAAAAATCTCGATGACGAGATGAAACAAATTTTAAGTAATAAGAGTATTAATATGGAAGAAAAATGAGTACAGAGGTGTTACAAAAATATTTACATGTTCAAAAACCCACCACACCCACAAAGAACCATGAGGAGGAAGCGGAGGAGAGCGATGACGATGATGATATAATTTCTACTCTCCCCGAAGCCTGTTTACGTAAAGCTAGGTCTTTATTACACAAATTAAAACGAAACCAAATATTCATTGGGATGCAGGTGGTAATGTTAATATATATGGTAAATTAATCCCCGGGGCAAATATAGTAGATTTATTATCTTATTTTGTTAGGTGTCGTAAGAAAAATATTCCATCCACAGGTTGGGAACCCTTCGCCGTACTATTAGCAAAATCAAATATACCCTTAGAATATATAGGTAACCCTCAACGTCTAGAGTATATTCGACAGCTGACTGCTGCTGCCCCAAAAACAGAGGAAGAAGAAGAAGAGAGTCTGGACAATCACGTAAACGTACAGCTGTAGGATGGTGCAACTATAAACTATAGCGAAGAAGCTGGCTAATATCTACTACAGCCCTGCACATCCTGAATCTTTCTCAACGGCTCCAGCATTATGACAGGCTGTAAAGAAATCAATACCTTTACAGCGAGTGGAAGAGTGGTTAAAAGAACAACCGGCGTATACATTGCATAAAGCAGTGCGAAAATGTTTTCAACGCAACCCTTATCTTGTGTTTAACATCGACGATCAGTGGCAAGCGGACCTGGTTGATTTACACAGTCTCCAAAAATATAATGATGGCTACCGGTATATTTTAACAGTGATTGATATATTTAGCCACTATGCATGGACTGTGCCTGTTCATAGTAAAACTGGTGAAAATATCATAAAAGCGTTTAAGAAAATATTTGCATCTACCCCCAAACGTAGACCCATACGTCCACAAACAGATAAAGGTACAGAGTTTCTAAATAAAACATTTCGAACGTTCGTCAAAGAACATAATATTTGTTTTTTCACAGTCGAAAACCCAGATATTAAGACAAGCCTCGTAGAACGTCTAAATCGCACTCTGAAGCAAAGAATGTGGAAATATTCTACTTCTAAAAAAAACATATCGTTATATAGATGTATTGGCGAAACTCCTTCAGGGGTGTAACTCCAGATCCCACACCGCACATAAATTACCACCTGCTCTTGTGAACCAAGATACGTTTCAACAAGTGTGGAATCGACTGGTGAAACCGGCTAGTGTTAAGGTAAAAAAATATAAAGAAGGTGATATTGTGCGAATTACTAAGGCAAAACGCCATTTTGCAAAAGGGTATAAAGAAAATTGGACGTTGGAGATATTTAAAATAAAACACATACACTACAACGAGAAGAAAGTGCTTTATGTATTAGAATATTTAAATGGGGATGTGATTAAAGGTACATTTTATGAAGCGGTGCCACTGCCCGAAGTTTATGAAATAGATGACATTTTAGAATCTAGAGGTAAACGTTTGCTTGTTCGGTGGCGGGTTCATCCTGCTTCATTTAATTCATGGGTTCCTGTATCCTATTTAACGAGTGGTTAGCAACATTTAAAAGTCAGGGGCAATGGAAAGTTCCACCACGTCAACTTGCAGAGTGTGGTTTTTATTTCGTTAAATTACCCGATGTTGTAAGATGTGCATTTTGTAATTTAGAATTAGGTAATTAGCAATCTTATAATATTCTCTTGAAAAAGCATAAACGGTGGAGTCCATACTGTCCTCTGTTAAGAGGTCGCGTAGATATGTGGTTATAAAATGGAAATAAAACCTTTTTCTATGCCTGAAAAAGGATGGTAATAATAATAATACAATATTGTAAACTAGTAATATATTTGTGCACATAGCAGGGAAAAATTATGAATGATCCTTATTTTCAATATTATTCGCATCAAGCCGGCAGTGGATATAATGTATATAGAGGTGCACCGTACCAAGAAGGATATGGTATTGGTAGTTCTCTAGGTGGTTTATTCCGTACTGTATTTCCATTATCAAAACAAGGTACAAAAACAGTTGGTAAAGAGCTGTTACGTACTGGACTTAATGTGGCCGGAGACTTACTAGATAGTAATAGACCCGTTAAAGAAGCTTTAAAATCACGCTGGCATAAAGCAAAAACTAATTTAAAAACTAAAGCACAAAATAAAATAAATGAAGTGTTGGTAGGAGGAAAACATAGAAATAAGCGAACAGGTGGAGGTGTAAAGAAAAAAGGACGAAGGAGAGAGAGATTTATGGTGTAATTTTCCTCACACTACCCAGTGTTCTACGGAATATTTCCCGCAAAATACTCTCGCATGTTATACTACAAAATTGCATCATCCTCTTGTGCTGGAGAAAGGTGTGTGGGAAACAGCTGTTGTCGAGGTACATTATACAGGGTCATTTCAGAATGTTTCCAAATATACTAATAATATCTATTACAGGGTCACGAATAAAGAAAGCTGGAACATGACTAAAGTAATGCTCGCTCATTATTATCATGTTGACGATATTCTATCTCAAATTAACTATAAAAGTGATAAATTGAATTTACAGCTAGAAGTTAAAAGCCTCGGTAAAACGCATTGAGGTCAGTAGAGTAAGAAAAGATGGAGAGAGTGTAGAAGCAGTACGCCTATCAACCGAATTAGCCAAAATACTAGGTTTTGATCATATTGAGCAAGATAATATACCACTTATCCATCATGCGCGTTATACGCCTGATTTACAAAAATCGCTATCCACACACATGTATATTTACAGCGACATTGTAGAATCTCAACTGGTAGGCGATATTGTTGCTCCACTACTGCGTATTATAAATACAAATATTAAAGAGTATGGTGCTAGTAATATGCATATTTTTGAAAATCCGCATTATGTCCCCGTGCATCGTGAACAGTTTGATCAAATTATTATTGATTTAAGATATAGTCCACTTTCTTTCCAAGATGGCAGTGTATGTGTAAAACCATTTTCGTAGACGTGACATATAATACGATGTTATAAAAATAAACTAGTGAGAGTATTAATAGCCGAAGCAGAATGCAGTGTGAGTGTACGAAATTAGAATTAGATCTATTTGCATGTCTGCCCGCTCAAACGAGTATTATAGGTTAATAAAACAGTACTATATAAACCTGTGTAGTCAATATCTGATAATGCAAACATAGAGTTTGTAGTCCTCGGCCACGGTGATGATTATATTGATTTACCACATACAATGCTACATATTAAAGCTAAAATTGCTAAAACTCACGGGTCTGGTTTAACATCGGCCGATAAGAAAATTGGCCCTGTAAATGATTTTCTCAGCTCTATGTTCAGCGAGGTACAGATCTATCTGAATTATCAACTAATTTCCTATTGTTCACATACACATACCTACCTCTCGTATATTGAAAAACTATTGAATTATAACGCTAATGCAAAAACAACTCATCTTCAGACGCCAATGTGGTTTAAAGATATTGCCGGTCATATGGACAGTGTGGCTGATAGTGGTAATTCCGGTTTTAAACAACGCTCTATTTTCATGGGGTTAAGTCAGCCCTTTGAATTACTCGGGTATATTCACGGAGATATTTTCAAACAGGAGAAATTTCTATTGAGTGGTGTAGTTACGTATTAAGCTGATTCCTGCCAAACCAGTATTTTGTCTAATGGGTGAAGCTGCGGCTGAGGGCCGAGTTGTAATTACCGATGCAATCCTGTTTATAAAAAAGGGTTTCACCCACGGTGAAAATAGCACAAAATAATGTATTACAAAATCCTAAATTTAGAGTAAAATACGCTATAACAAAGGTACAGGTGAAGACAGAAACTTTACCTCAAGGTATTATGGACACTACACTTCCAAATTTGTTTTCCGTATTATTATTATTATTGGATTTGTTATTAATTCGGCTTTCAACGGCACATATCAGACAAATCCATTTAATTTTAAGCATTTCAGTATGTCCTTCTTTACATTGTACGTTGACGGAACTGCCGTCCCATCTAAACCACTACAGCCAGATTTTGATAAGTTATATACTCAAGCGTATTCTACGTTATTTACAGGTTCTGGTATTTATTATTCTAATCAAGGTAATGATATTTCGCTTGCCGAATATCCTAATGGTTACACTACTGGTGTTTCATTTAACTCCTGATTATAGTGCCGGCGCGGCATTTCACACTAGTCCCCAGTGACAGAGAAGTGTACGCTTAGAAGTTCATTTTAACCAGGCACTACCATCTTCTGTAACAGCAGTTATTTACGGTAAATTCTCCTCTGAACTGGAAATTGATTTCCAACGTAAAATATATACTGATTAAAGAAAAATGTTGAATACTCTTGTACTTTACGAGGCAATTCAGCAGAATTTGTCCCAAGGTCATTTTATAGGTGTATACGCCGCATATCAATTATCTCTTTAGTCATACACTACCTGCAACGTTAATTATAAATACTGATCCTAGTAATAAGCCCGGCGAGCACTGGGTTGCCATTTATATATGTAATACAGGTCATGTTGAATATATGGATAGCTATGGGCTTCCACCGTATATACCGTATCATATAAAATTTATAAAACACAACTGTTTATTTTATACATGGAATAATAGACGCATTCAAGTTAATTTATCTCAATTTTGTGGACACTAATGTTTTATCTATTTAGCATGGCGTGCATTTGACTATCCACTACATGAGTTCTTAAATAAATTCTCAACAGTCAACACTAATGTTAGCGATATTATGCTTTATTCGTTTATGCGAATGGTCCCTGGCGCGAGATTAAGTTCTCCGTAAACCATTTTCGTTGGTCCCCGTAAACCATGCAAGTGTGTGTGGAGTTCAGTTACAGTGTAAACTATGAGGGAAGCCCTGTGTATTAGGTAGATTTCGAAGAAAATATACCTATTGAGATCGGTACGATATGAAAGTGTATATTTATATATATATATATAACACGCTAGCGGCCATAATTTTGAAGATATTTGAACCAAATTTTAATACTTTGTTTCTAGGCTTAATAGCTCGGTTAAGTTCGTTAATGAGCAAAATCGGTCGCCATCTTGGATCCAAAATGGCCGCCGAACCCATTGTTGTATAGAATACACAGCCTAAACCGCTGGGGCTATTGAAATCAAATTTGGCATAAATGTACAACATCACTTTTTGATTATGAAAATGTTACCTAATGAGTTCAAAGACGCCATCTTGGATCCAAAATGGCGGACCTAAAAATCCATTTTCCACACCGTTTGAGCTAGAGATACGAAATTTGGCATAAAGGTGCATTATGACGAGTAGCTTAGGGAAATATCACAACATTTGGGAAAAGTCGCCATCTTGGATCCAAAATGACCACCCAAAATCCCATTTTGCACACCGTTTGAGCTGGATAAATGAAATTTTACTTGAAGTTGTACTATTACAAGTAGGTCACGACAAAATAAGAAAACTTTCAAAAAGTCGTCAACTTGGATCCAAAATGGCCGCCCCAAAAACCCAATTACCAAATCATTGAAGGTAGAGAAACGAAAAAAAGTTGTATGACCCAAGAGTAGGTTACAATAAATGGGGCAAATCTTCCCTTTGGGGGCGCAGCCAACCGTGGGAGGGTGAAGATGTACTCCGTGGTGGTGTAGTGCTGCAGGGAGATTTTGGTTAAGATAAAGGAGGCACATCCTCTCAAAAGCACTGAAGTTGGGGGGCGAGCCCAGGCTCCCAGCGAAACTTCGAAATCTACCTCAGCCTGTAGGCCTACCGAAAGGGATTTTTTTTAAAGTGACTGTAGTCTTTTATGTATAATGAAGTGTTTTAGTATAATGAAAGGTAATATTTTTTTAATAGTACTGTCATAAGTTGATTACCCTCATACCAAATGTGAAAACAGAATTTCAGTATGCCTAGCCGTTTGCGAGATACACACTGTTAAATATTTGTCCTTTGATCTCGAGGTCACCACTTTTTTCACATGTACTGTTCAATGTTCTAATACCAAATGTAAAAACAAAATCTCAATATGTCTAGCCGTTTGCGAGATATACACTGTTAAATATTTGACCTTAGCAAATTGATATTGGCTCTAGCCTAGATTGCATGTAATCTCTGCTATATTAAATAGTAGCTGGAAACTTGACATTGCCTCTAGCCTAGAGGACATGCAATCTCTGTTATGCTAAATAGGGCTGAAAAATTGGTCGTAGCCTTTTATAAAATGTGGTCAAAAACTGCGATACAGCGTATCGTACAGCCCTGGAAAAATCGACTACTTGCTATCAGCCACGTACAGGAAAAGTGGTGCCATTTTCCACAAAGTGATGCCAGGTCACCCCCTTCTACTACTCATGTGAATACAAGGTCCGAAGCACTTTGCTTAATCGCCCAGCTACGAACGGATAATAATAATAATAGTTTATTTAAGTGCCGAGAACAGCAGAGTATGCAAAAATACAGCACTGAAAGAGGCATTATTTACAGAAAGATTTACAAATGAAAATGTCTGCGATTACTTCAACTCCATATGTTCTATGTGCACTTATAAATGGCAAATTTACCATTTCACAGAATTTAGATGGCAGATTGAAGTCTACATCCTTCATATTTAAATTGTTCTAAATTACATATTTACGAGATTTTGTTACAATGTTTTATCAATCTAAGTTTTTATCCCTTGTGCCGTATGTTGGAGTTCTTATCACAAGTCTTTCGAGGAGATACTCTGAGTAGTATTTACAACTGATTATTTTATATGTGAAATCAGCATCAAACCTATCTCTTCTATACTCTAATGGTTCAAGATTAAAAAGAGATTTCCAGTACTGTGTACTTTGCGAGTAAGTCCCCCTTCACACAGACAGCAACTGAGTCCTTAATTCAGGTTACTACTTCCCACTGCTCGAAACTGAAACAACGATGGAAGTTCTTTCATCCTGAACTAAGTTTGGTGTCTTCTGACGATCATTAACTGCAGTATGTATCGACGGTAATTGGATCTGGTGATAAATCTGTTAAACATGCCAAACAATACTTGAATAACGCAGGACGCAGATTAATCTTGGGAATCCAGATAAATTAGTGATAATGTGTAATAAACACACAAATGCTTCTCTTCTAGTAATGAAATCCAAGAAAAAAAAAGAGGAGTTATTTGACAAGAAGTTATATAACGGAGAAATAATGGGGGAAATATCATACTATCAATGTTGAAGGTTGCATGTTACAGTCAGTTGTGTCATGAATCTAAAAGCAATATACAAATATGAAGGAATGTATTTCTGCAGAAAAGTAGTAAATAGTGAAAATTTTAATACTGTTCCAAACATTTGTTAAAATAAAAAGAGGGGCAGGGAAGGGTTTCAGAAGACATTACTTGCGCAGATCAAAAAGTGTCGTTTCCTTTCTTCATAGTTCAAATTGTTCGGTGCTTTCCTTTCAAACGAAGATCTAATAAAATTTCGGTTTAGGTCAGCCAGCTATTGAGCCACATATAGCATTCCCTTACAAATAATTTACACAGAGGTGTGAACTAAAAGGTAAAATTTACAAAAGAAATGATATCGCTGAAGGGATTTGCAGTTCGTGAATATTGAAAAATGTAAGGGGGTGCCGTCTAGAATTACAATAAGGACAAAGGGCGGTGAAGAAGAGGGATCATTTGCAGTAGTTGAAGCTAATTTAAGGGCAGGAATTAGACTGTCCTTTATAGCGATAGCAACATGCACTGGATGACACCTAACCTGGCTGTAACTAACCCGCCCTCGCTCGCCTGGCATTACTTTGTGTCTGTGCATGTGCATTTAACTCCGCCCGATATAATCTTTATCGAGATGTGCGAACAGTGGAAGTCTCTTAAACACGTGCGCGGAGTTAAACATAATGACCGCTCGCGTTGACCTTCACATTGCATGGATGCAAGTAGATTGTGAAATCGAACGGTTCCGAAGTTTTTCACGATAATGAAATCGCTACAACTAATCTGTAATATAGGTACCCACAGCTTAATTGAATCACCGGGTGGCAAAAATTGTGGAAAATAAGTATATCCAAAGTTCACCCGTCTGCAGAACTAAAGCCACACAGCCACTTCTATAAACACCTAGTGAAGGACAGTAACCCAAAATGAGATATTTACTTTAGGTTCCCCAGCGTCCGTCAGCTATTGTGCCGGATATACGTTCTATGCCACTCATTCGCTTGCAAATAATTCACACAGACACTTATACAAACGCAAACCGACAGCCAGCTAACCAAAAAGTAGGCTGTTACGAAAAGGCATGTCACTATTATTTCGTCAAATACGTACTCTAGTTGTTCCTCGTATCGTATACTACTATGGCGACAAGCGAAGGAATGCTAATAGCATAACTTCAAATAACGCGTATTTTGCTTTAAAAATCGCGGACTGATTGCCGAAGAGCGAAGATGGATTCGAAAAGTCAGGTTAGGTAATTTCCATTATACGCGATTCACCGTACCTTTAACACACACCCACTGTGCTCGGCGTAAAGGTTCAAGTTGTTAGTCGGGGTAAAATGCAGTTTGTGGCAACCAAAAAACGTAACACATACAGGAGATATGTTTGCAACGTATTTGGAAATGTTGAAACGCAATAAAAATAATAATAAATAAATAAATGAGTCATTAAAGAGTGAAATATGTTGCGAACCCTATTTTTCATAATTTTCGTAAATACGTACCAGTACTCGATTTGACACAGAGATAAGGTACAATAAGAAGGAATACTAATGGTGTCACTTCGTGCTACGTAAGTTACTACAAAATTCACGAATAAGCCAGAAAGAGCGTTTGCCAGCTAAGACCGGTAAGGTAAGGTCAACTTTCTCATTATACGCCATGTTTAATACCCACTCTTTTTGTGTCTATACCCAACCCGTAAACACTTTGACACGGGTTGCAAACATAATTTTCCTTGTATTTATTTTAACATTTTTTGACTCACCTAAATTTAACTTTACCATCGCGCACATCATCTGTAACCTACTGCCACTGCAAATTGTTTAGTCACTCTCTTCTGTTTCGGACTTATCTTCGACATGTCGAATATACACTTTATTTATCGGAACATAGGAACGTATTGCCATCAACATTGGCATCTATCCATTTGCTATTTTTATTCAAGAAGTCGGCGTTAAATGAAACAGCTGAATACCGGAAACCGCAACTGTTTTCTGATTGGTTGCTGGAAGCAGATCGGGACGAAAATTAGGGATAGTTTCTATTTCATCGTAACTGGGAAGAAAATAAGGATAAAAAGAATTTCCAACCTGAAGTAACTACAAGTCACTGCTCACACGATCCCTAGGTCAGGATCTTAACTAAGGATGCAATTTCTTTACCTTAGTTCAGCTCCATGTGAAGGGGTACTAACAGTTAAGAAAAACGACATAGCATAGCATTCTAATAAAAGTGTTCTGTATAGCTACAATTTTATATATGTTTGGCAAGTAATTCCAAATGACTGAGGCATATTCAAGTTTTGGCCTTACAAGGGTACAAATATATGTAAGTGGCTGGTCTTGTGAAGTTTGACCACTGGCCGAAGACATAATTATGACTCTTTTAGCTTCATTACATTTATTTTTAATGTGTTCATTAAATAAGAAATTGCTATCGAACTGTATCCCAAGATCGTTAATTTTGTCTACCTTCTCTATTACATTTCCATTCACATAATATTTACTTACGAAATACTGAACCTTTCGGGTAAATGTTACATGTTTAGTTTTGTTATTATTTACCTTCATACCGTTTTCTTCACACCATCTTACAACTCGGTTGAAATTATCCTGTAATACAAAGAGAGGGTATTTACCCTGCTTATCTTTTTTTTATTATTCTCATAATTTTTACATCGTCACCATATAATAAAAATTTTGCATCATGCACCACTTCTGGCAAGTCATTCAGAAATATTACAAATAATAGTGGCCCAAGGGAAGATCCCTACGGTATGCCGTTTTTTATTAAGCCCGTTTCAGATTTTACATGTCCAATTTTGATTTGATATTTTCTATTCGAAAGGTAGCTGTGAAACCACTTTATTTATAAAGGCGAAAGACCAAAGTTACTAAGTTGATTGAGAAGAATACTGTGGTTTATTAAATCGAAAGCTTTGGATAAGTTCACATATATAATATCAACCTGTGAATTACTTTTGATAGCAGCAGAGACAAAGTCAGTCATTTCAGCTACACTGGTTAATATGGATTTGTTTTTTTAAGCCATGTTGAGATGGATGTAATAAATTTTTACACTAAAATTCAGGTATTTATGAATAATATTTTCGAATATTTTTGAAAAAGACATTTATAATAGTGATTGGCCTATAGTTGTTGGAATCTCTTATGTTAATACCCTTGGACACAGGAGTTACAAATGAAGTTTTCCACTTTTCAAGAAATTTCCCTGGTCTTAATGAAGAATTGTAAATTTTAGCTAACAGAGGAACCAACTCATTCGAAAAAGCCTTAATTATAAAATTGGGAATTCTATCTGAACCTTTAGGTATAGAGTATGTTCTGGAATTTAGATTCACATAATTATCATCACGATTCATATCAACATATTTACTAAATGTTTCTTTAAACACTTCGCTTATACTTTTTTGTTAGTTATTAATGCACCTTTGTACTCAAGTTCGTTGGGTATTTGATTCTTTGGTTCAGATCTGAAGTTTTTCCAAAACATTGGGTTATTCTCAGTAATACATTTTTTCAATGATTCAAAGTAACTCTTTTTCAGTGCACTGAACATTTTCTTCATTTGTTTCCTCAGCTGCGAGAAAGTTTCGTAAATATTAGGATTGCCAGTCTGTTTAAATTTTATGAATAACTTTGTTTTCTTATTTATTAACTTTTTCAGCTCCCTAGTGATCCAAGGATGCTTTTCATTTTTATAACTGGTTATAACCTTTTTTGATATATTAGCAGCTAGACATCTGTAAATTTTGTCATATGAAATCTGTCATGTTTTCAACATTTGCCTGCAATTTAGAAACTTCTTTAAAATTACTTCTATCATTATAAAGTTGTACCTAATTTGCATTTTTAAAATCATACACATGTTCGTTTATACCTGATACTATTAACATTTACATATTTTTAATTGCATAAGAAAGGGAGGGTGGAAATAATCAACTTTTGCAATAGGTTCAGTATCGTGATACAGACTGTGATTTTCAAAGTTCGTTAGCACTAAATCCAAAACGTTATATGAAAGATGAATATCATATGATTTAATGAATTGCGAAAGACCAAGAATCTGGGCAAACTCGAGTTTTTCCCGCCTTAATTTTCTGGTAATAATTCTTTGTGACGACTGCGCTCTTGTACCAGTCTAAGCCCTGCACATTAAAATCCCCCAGCAATAATACTTTTTAATCATTTTGAGCATTAGTTAGGAATGTTTGTAAAAACCAGTCATAGTATTTAATTAGGTCGTTGAGAGGTACATCCGACGGGAAATAATGTAAACCTAAAAAGAAATTAGAATTTCCTGGTTTCTTTACCTTAAGAATACGTCAAGATCAATAAACGGATTGTAAATTTCTTCATAATTAAGCATTTCGCTACGAGAATTACACAACCACCTCATGTACTTCTATTAGTGATAGACAGATTTCTATCTTTCCTAATGATACTGTATTTACTTAATAGTTGATCAAGATAACTTCTCTGAACCTTAAACCACGTTTCAGTAATGCATATAATGTCATTAATCTACACAATATATGTCTTCAATAAAAAACTGAACCTTTGTATTTAGTCCATTGACGTTTTGATAATAAATCAAAATTTTGTCCTTTGTCATTAATTTTTGCCATTTAATGTGTTCGGTAGAACCATATCATCCTTAAGTTTTCTATAAAATTTTGTACAAAGTACACCTTCTGGCCATACACTAGGGTCATATATACGTTCATACTGATTTACTGGTATAGAGAATTAAAAAGAAGAGTAAATGTCGTAATAATAATAATAATAATCTTTTATCTTTAATAAAGTGCTATGAACAGTAGGTAATACCTACCCAATATCGATTATCCCAATATCGATTGGGAGATATCGATTATATAAAAGTCAAATTCTGTCTCTGCGAAGTAATAAAACATTGTGAAAATATCCTAATATTCATAAATCGCTGAAAGAAATGGAAGGCAAATACACAGTAATGGGTACTGGGTGGAAGGCACTGCCTACTGAAGGGTATGTTCTTCATGACCGCCATCTATACTGAATCTCGATTGTCTTAAATGGGAAAAGAGTCCGTCGTGTAATATGTGAATTCTGGGTTAGATTTGCACGGAAAATACGATTCCGAAACAAGTTTTTCCGTAAATGTATTATTGTCACTTCTAAACAGGTAATGATACAATAGCCTGAAAACACCCATTTGGTTTTGTACTACTGGAAGAAATGAAACCCAAATAAATACAAATTCATATCGATAGGGAACTACCCAGGAACGATTTGTATGCGTTTGGGTTACATTTCTTCCGTTATTACAAAACTAAATGGGTGTTTTCAGGCTATTGCATCATTATCCCATACTAGTGTCACGTACCCATACCTCTCACAATAATACATTTACGAAAAAACTGACTTCACAAACGTATTTCTCGTAAAATTCAAGCAATAATAACATTTTCCACGAACCCCTTCCCATTTAAGAAAATCAATCAAGATTCAATATGGGGACTTCAAGATAGTGGACATGAAGAACATACCTTCCACCTACTACTAGTACCTATTACTGCCTTCCATTTCTTTCAGCAATTTAAGAACATAAGGTTATTTGCACGCGTTTTTTATCACTTTCCGGAGACAGAACTTGATTTTTATATCATCGATATCTCGATAAGCTCGAGTGGCCAAAATTTCAATGCGCCCATATTTCGACATTCTAATTATGACGGAATAAAAAAAAATATATAATTAGTTTCTTCCCCACCATATAATTGTTTGCTTGTGAGTTCTTTTTTATGTCAGCCGTAGCACAGTATACTCCCATACATGTCTGGAATACTGCTTTTTCCTGGGTTTCCTTGTCTCCAGGTTCAGTTATGGATACATGTCCCATTGGATTCTGTTCTGGAATTTTCTTTTCATCTTTCACCATTATTGGTTCTTTTTTCACTTTATCTTCTTCACCTTTTCCAAAACTAACACATCCTGCTGCTCCCTGGGGAGAGGAGGCTGCTTCTCGGGTCCCTGTTCGGGCGTAATGTACAACAAGTTGACGTAGTCCGTGTTCAGACGCCAGTGGTAGTTATTGATATTACCTCGTCGACTGCACTCGAAACTGCTACGAATGGAGAGGGAACAAGAATATTCGGAGTAGAACCACTGTCAGGTGAAGAATACGTGCTGCTATCACCACGTTGAGGGGGCACGTAGTGTGCCAGCGAGCTCCCCTAGGACCGTCCTGGACTACTATTGAAGGTAGGTAAAGAGACCAATCGTTAAGAGAATGACCTCCCCGTAAGATCAACCCTCTCTATGACCTCTCAATGAGAGGTAGACACCCACGTCCTCTTAGAATGAGAGGACAATTACTCGACGAGGACTTCTCTGTCAGAGACCTGTTTACCCAAAGAAGAACTCTAAATGAGAGTCCAGTCCCCTGGTACAACGAATTCTCGGTTGAAGAGACTGCTAGATCTACTTATTCGCCTCTTTAAAGAGAGACGGAATAATTGGGGGGAACCTCTCACAAGGAAGGGGGGTTCATCAATTCAGAAGAACCAACAAAACGACCACCTCGGTCGGGTTATCAAAGTACATACATCAAGTTTCTACATAAACTTTGGTAAACTTTATTTTATCTGGGCCAGTCTAGTAACTTTTGACTTCGACCCGTCACGATTCGCCCATTTACAGCCAGTTAAAATCCATACCCATGCCCCTGCCGTCACTCGAACCCGGGATCTTCGAGCCCGTTAGACTAACACCTCAGACCGCACGGCTACCCGGCCGGCAACTTTCTGCATATGTCGTTTTACTGCATGAAATAATACTATAAACAAATATTAACTATAATAAAATTATTGCTGTCTCTTTCTTAATATGCATAAACTTCCCACATAAAGATTGTTTATAAATATGAAAATAACTACAGAAACTAATTAATGTAGTCCACCAGGTCGCGTGCCATCTCTAATGCTCCACTATGCATACTTCTGCTGCACCAGTATAATACGGGCTGTGTGAACGATCAGTTTGCGGAAAGGGATTACTGTAACTGTACAAAAATTGGAAATAATTCATAGTACTAGAAAGTTTGCTTCTGAAGAAAATTACAAGAGAAAATGTAATATTTGATGTATGTTCATATATATTTCTATTGTCTACACGAGAAATGTGATTAAATGGTGCATATGGGTATATGCAAGGAAGAATGAAATATTATCAAAATAAATGTTTTTAATATAACTCGAAGGTTATTTAACTGGTTTTTGATACCTGATATTATCTACTAGAGTGTAACACTCTAGGTTCTGATACTTGCTAAGCTTAGCAATTCCTTACTTTATTTTATTTCTTTGTCTTGTAGATCATATTGTGTACAAATGAGTACAATTATGATATAAGACACGTCAGAAGATACATTGATATTTACAGCGTAAGTCAACGTCTAAGGGGACAAGCGGGCAACTTAGATCGTAGGATGAAGGTTCATGTTTAAGGATAATCTAAAGCAAAGATCTCCAACAAAAGATGGCAGCACTATCTCCGTATATGTCTAATGTATTCTTATCGTTGCACGAAATTTCCTTGCTGCTCCTCCTATAAATTCAAGCCTAGAAAGTTCAAACTTTCAGGGAAGAAAGTTCATAACCAATTCAAGTGCATGAACGATACCGATTTTTTTAGTTTCGTTTTCCTTTATTGTTGAAATCGCTCTATTGTTGTTGTGACTATCGAAATCTCTTTTAACAGTGAAGCTCTTTTAACAATGAACAAAAAAGAAAATTAAAAATCGGCATCGATCATGCTCCTGAATTGGTTATGAACTTTCTTCCCTGAAAGTTTGAGCTCACTAGACTTGAATTTGTAGGAGCAGCTTTAAATTTCGTGTAACAGTAAAAATACAATGGACATATACGGAGGTAGTGCTGCCATCTTTTGTTGAAGATCGTTGCTTTAGATTATTCTTAAACAAACCCACGTACACGGGCAAATAATTAGTAAGCTTAGACGAAGCTTGATTATTATACTCACTAACATAATATTGCATTTTTTTTTTTAAGTAAAACTTACAAATTTCGTTACCAGCACACTTGTAACAATTCTATTCCTTGTACATCAACAGTTATAGCATTTTATTCCTTCTACACCAACAGAACAATCTACTGAGATATTCTTGAAGAAGTTTATCATCATTTACATCATTAACTTCTCTAAATATTTTTAAATCATCTGAATATAATAATAATGACGATTACATATGTCATATATAAAGATGTTAAAGAGTAATGGGGCCAGGGGAATCCAGTGGTATACCATTCTGAACGTTCTCCATTTCGGATCTCAGGTTTCCTATTCAATGAATAGCTTTAAAACCATGCAATGTAATTAGCTGAAAGATAAACTTTCACCAGTTTACTCAATAAGATTTGGTGATTGACACTATCGAAAGCTTTTGCAAGATCAATATAAATAACATCACACTGCGACCTCTTAGAGATAATATTCTGTACTTCACTAGTGATTTGAACAGGATTAGTAACAACCGATTTCCCGGGAACAAACCCGTGCTGTTGATTCTCTGAGCACCTGCTTTAAATTAAATTGTAAATGCATACATACAATTCATTCCCATAATCGAGAAATAGTGTTTAAGATTGTTATTGGTCTATAGAGATAAGTTATCTATCTCCGCCTTTATAAATTGGGATAATGAAAGCATTTTTCCATTCATTAGGGTAGATACTTTTAAAATTAAACAGTTCTGTTAACACTGGAACTAGGTATGAAACACATGATTTTATAACGTAATTCGGTATTCCGTCCGGACCAACCGTCATATTACTTTTTAAATTTCTTTATTTCTAAAGCCAATTCATTAGTTGAAATAGTTGGAATATTTATTACATTACTATTTCCTTCATCTTGAATTTCAATTTGTAGCTTGTTCACAAAGTACCTCGAAGAATACTGCGAACTGTTTTCTGAATGCTTCTACAATTTCGTTACTGTATTATACCATTATACCATTGATCAGATTAATACAGTTTATAGTGTTTCTCTTTTTTATGTGTATTAAATATTTTCCAGAAATAGTTAACCTGGCCATGAAGGTCCTCTTCCAACTTTCAGTAATACCTTGTACAAGTACATCATTTCAGTAATACCTTGTACAAATATTTGACTCTGTAGTGTAAAGTAGCAATTTTTTCTTACCAGAATTGTTCACTTCTTTTTTTTTTAACTTGATAAAATATCTAGCTTTCTTATTTATACGAGATATAAAATATCTAGCTCTGTTCATCTTTGTATTTTATTTTATTTTAATTTGTTTTCAGAAGTTTTAGGAACGTTCTGATTGAAGGTGTTAATTATGTACATGGTGCGTCAAAAATGTATACACACTTTGAACTGTCATAGAAAATTTATTTTCCTACCTACAAGGTTAAATTTCTGGGAAAAAGTAATGTTATGTTTCCTCAACAGGTGGCAGCAGAATCGTCGATCTATCTGCGCAACCCGGTTAGTGGCAAGAGAGTAACATCAACATGACAGACGTACGTTTGAGCTTTGAAGAGAGGGAACAGGTTATTAAGTGATACTGTAAGTTTGAGAATGTTGCTGCGGTTCAGACAGTGGAGAAAGGAGTATGGGACTGAACCACCTACAAGGTTGACAATTACACGTCTACGAGACAAATTCGAGATTCATGGAACAGCGTACGATGTGCAGAAAGGCTGATCAGGGACACCGCACACGGTTACAAGTGATGAATCCTCAGTTGCGGTGCTGGAAATGTTTCAGCGTTCACCTCAAGTCTTTAAGGCAAGGGTCACGTGAGAGTGGTGTGAGCGTTGGTAGTGTAGCGTAGCACACGCATTCTGAAGAGAGGTAAGTTGCCTTTGTACGCTCCAAGGCTGGTGCAACAGCTAAGTGACGACGACCTAGGTCGCAGGGTACAATTTTGTGAATGGGTTCAGGAGATGGTTAGACGTGAAACCGAATTTATGGGTATAATTGTTTGGTCAGATGAAGCACAATTCAAACTTAATGGAACTGTGAATAGAGATAATTGTGTGTACTGCAGTGAAGATAATCATTACTGTTGAAAAGGTTTTGAATTTGCCTGGTGTAAATGTGTGGTGTGGTTTGTGTTCGAGGAAACTCATTGGGCCTTTCCGTTTTGAAGGTACTGTAACTGGAGAAAAGTACGCCACAAAGCTTGCAGATTTCATTTTTCCTGCCATTATTCGTGCAATGTATGGCAATGACAGGTTTTATTACCAACAAGATGGCGCCCCGCCGCACTATCATAGGCATGTGCGAGCATACCTCAAATATGCCAGGCAAGTGGATAAGATGCAAGAGACCAACCGAGACCAAGACCTTACGCCGCTCGGTTTTTTCTTAAGGGGCTTAGTAAAAGATGAGGTCTACAATCGTAAACCACGTAACCTGAATACACTTTGGGACGAGATTAAAGCGGTGTAAGCAGAAATCCCATTGGACACTTTGGTGCGAAGTACGGAATCAGTCGTGACTCGTACTCAGAAATGTATCGATGCAGAAAGTCACAATTTTGAACATTTATTTTAACCAACATTTGGAACATTTAATTTGACCAACAAGTACACTTATTTTCCAACTGCACTATACAGTCTTTCTTCTCCCAGAAATTTAACCTTGTAGGGCGGAAAATATATTTTCTATGACTCTCTCTTCAAAGTGTGTATATATTCTTTTGACGCACCCGGTATTCGTACATTCCTTCAGTATACCTTTGTAACTGTGAAAACATCTACATGTTAACCTTAGAGTACATATTCCTGAAGTCCGCAACTATTGGATCAAAAGTGACATTAGGAAAATAATATCCAATTTTATTCTCATCTTGTAAAGTACCAAAAGCAACCACCTATATTACTATCCACCTGCAAACTAGGAATCCCCCAGGAGTTTGTAAATTGATAACTATTACCTGCCACGGCTAATAGGTGTGGGATCACCGAACGCTATCTTAAATGCTGAAAGGTAATAATTCATTAGTAATCGTACATGAAGACATACGGAAGCAAAGAAGCTATGAAAACAGGATGAGAAATATACGCATACGCCTGTCTGGCTGAAGGCAATGCAAATACCAAGGTTGACGACTCCTTCCCATCTAGCTGAAGGCGTGAAGAAGCAAGGAAAACAACTACCCGCCTGCATGAAGGCGACCAGTTGTCTTTAGGATCGGTTAATAACCTCGACCCGCCTGGCTGAAGGCGTTCCGAAACTAAGAAAAGTTGTGAACCAATGCCCGCCTGGCTGAAGGCGTGCACGGGCCTTAACAGTGATCGCCCGCCTGGCTGAAGGCGTGCAAACCACCGAACAAGGTAAATGGGAACTCCGGTCCGCCTAGCTGAAGGCGTTCTGAAGTTAGTGAATGAGGTAATAAGAGAGAATGATAATAAAGATGAATAACGCAAATCTCAATAAAGCAAGGTAATGCATAAGCCTAGTAAAGAATATTAAAAGAAGTCTAAGATAATAATGATTTATTGATGGACTGCTGTCCAAAGCAGAAACACCAAGAGGAGAGCTTGATGTGGTCTGGGTCGTAGCCCAGGGGTTGCTCACTTATGCTGCGCCATGAACGAAATCTCGTTAAAGTGCGCATATGATGTCACAGGCGAGAAGAATGACGTGAATGAGCTGATGAATAGCGCGCGCAATTTGTATCAAGTGTGTTGTGTTTAACGAAAACGTCTGAACAAGAGGATTTAATAGTTTTTGTCACATTTTTTCGAGTATTTAATCGAACGAGAACTTATTACATACGAGAATTTAATCGTGCATGAAAACTGAATATCTCACGTAACGTGGGTTTTCAATATCAGAGTATAAGTGGTAATCATTTCTAGTCTATTATTATAATATTTTTCATTGCTTAGTTTTTGCGAAGTAATAATTTTACACAGTGCGTGAACAATGTTGCGGCCGAGGTTGGTAAACCGTTGGCAAAGCAATCGGAAAGCTCTGGGAACGATTCCAGCTAAGGTTACCAACAGGAAGTTGTCAAATGCAGGGCAAAATTCTAAAAAATTCTGGATTTTTTAATAAAATGCCGGACACTTTGAATTTTGTAGCAATGAATATTTTTATTGGCAGAATCACGTTTGTCATGTACATTCTAGTTTTGTAATGAATCGCTTTTGTATTAAACATTAGCAATGTAAGATTAGATGGGACCGCGGTGGCTCAGTGGTAGAGCGCTCGATTACGTGAGAGAACGGCGTTGCCAGAACAGAGTGCGACAAATCAGCGCCGGCAACAACGTAGCGGGCGACAAAATTCTGTTGGTCATAACGAATGACCTCTATCCAAAAGCGAAACTGAGTGCTGCGATTGAAAATTTCATGAATACATGAAGCAAGGGAGCGGAGAGGACACTAATCTCGTTTGTCCACTTCCAGTCTAAACCAATACGGACCAAATTTTTTGTCCTCACTCAGTTTTTTACACTTCCTTTGCTATGTTGCCGTTTTTAGTTTTCATTTTTTTAAACAAACCGGCGAGTATCTAAAGTGCAACCGGACTCTATAGACACGAGTGTCTGCGGAGGGAAACAAACGTGACGTCAGAGTTCTCTCGTGTGAATAATACATTGTTAATGTCTTGACAGTTATAATTTCAACGACTTTTCAATGTTTTATCGCGTCTAAAGAATAAAAATTAACCTTTTCTAGCCTGTTATTGTGGATTATGTGAAATGTGTATTGTTTTTCTCCTGTATAAAAAAGAAAAAAAATCTAACCTGACTTTACGAAATCTATTTCAGAAAATATGCATAAGAAAGAAAAGCAGAGCATTTCACGAGAGTAGAAAAAAATGTAATCTTCTTAAAATAGAAACATGAAAATAGTCAACCTGAAACTAAAGGCCATAATTAAAATTCAATTTTAAAAAAGTAACTAATTTAACTCATTTTCGTGTTCTCTTCACTTTAACATGAAACAAATAAATTAACACCAGTATACGTTATTAAACGGAATTCCATGACTGCACCTTTATAGCGAAATTCGCATAATTTGCTCTCCGTTTACATGGACACTATTTTGAGCATCGCTCTGTTTAGGCACCTACGCTAATCTGTTTCAGCACGCGCTGTTGTGTCGTAGGCACTGTGTAGAACCGCGCACTGTTCTAACGTGCTGTTTTAGACGGCGCTGTTCTGTCGCACGCTGTTCTAGCGGTACTCTTCTGAGATGCTAAGAGAGCGCTCACCTGTGGTGTGTGTGGTCCTCAGTTCGATCCCTGCTTCTGCTATGTGGGGCTTGTGGTGGACAAACACCGTGTGCGTGGGTTTTCTCGGGGTTTTCCCGTTTCCTCCCACTCTCTTCATTCCACCAATTCTCTCACTATCATGCATACGGCCTGAGCGAAAGCTTCCTAAAGACCTTAAAATAAAGTTCAAATTTAAAATCAGAGTACATCTACATAAAGTGAAAACCGGTCAAAAATAACAATAAAATTACGTATTATTAGCATAAAATTTTGTTAAAATATTGTAGTATGAGTCAAGCAGTCGATCAGTTATTAAATAGCGACAAATTACCGCTCTTAACCATCGAATTTACCGTAACATAAACAATCCAAGCCCAGATGTGGCAATATCTTGTTCATTTTATTTTTAAATGCCGGGCATTTTCAAGAAAAATCCAAATGCCGGCCTGACGAGCAACAAGAATCGTATGAGATTACTAATCATGAGTAAACATACAACGAACATTACATTCAGTAGTTCCTCAGTTGTTGCTATTAAATGTGAAGATGCTTACTTAACATCACACATTTTCTCAGGATTGACTCCTGATATGGAAGAAGCACTTTCTATGACACTTACATGCGATAAGTTACTCTGCAGGATATAACTACGCCGTCTATATTTCAGTCTTCATCTGATTGCTCTTCTCAGGGCCTTCGCTAGTTGGCAGGCTACACTGCTTTTCGTTGCCGGAGTATAGACAATAGTCTTGGTCATCCAAGTGATCAAATTATGAATTTACCCGCTGAAACCTCTAGCATTGGTTGGATTGAAAAACTTTCACGTTGAGGTTTGTGCGTTCCGTCAGGTAGCTGGCTAGAAACCATGAAAGAGTTTGAAGTTGTATTTGAAATTTTCCACAATAAGTCGGTGTACAGCAAACCTGCCGTGATGCATAGTTTGATTAGGATACTGTCAGATAAATATCCACATATAAATAAACAAATAATAAAGATATATGTGAGGTTACGGACTTTCGTCCGCATTCGCCACTGTAATGCAGCAGCCAAAGAACAAAGAGCAATGCAGCTTCAGCATCGAAAATCTCGTAAATGGCAAGCTTCGTCAGTTTCCTCGTCAGCAACAAGTTGAAAGGTAAGGATATATCAAGAAATTTCTAATCTTTTTTTTTTTAAATAGAAATAAAATAACTTAATCATAGAGCATTATGAATCAGTTGTAGAATCGACGGGGATGAAGGAAAATTTCTAATAGCTTTTCACCCTCTGAAATGTTATATTTTATTTCTGCGGGATATACATAGGTCTACTGTAGTTACTCCCCTTACTGGAAGCCTGCATACGAACAGGCTTACAATATTATAAGAATTGTGTTGATTTCGGAATTATGTTTCCATCCTCTCTCATCTACAGAGTCAGATTTATGTATCTAGGCGCTCTAGATCCATGACTTTCAGCACCCCTCCATTTTCCCCTCACTCCCATTTTTTTCCTCTTCCCACTTCACATTATGACAAATTGTTCTTCTCCGTCCTCTCGTCTTTTAATAATAATAATAATAATAAGGGGATAAGTTACTTAACTCTTTTAAAGCAAAGAACTTTCCCTAGAAACGCGCTTTAAAAAAACAGTCCCTTAGATAATCTACAATGTGCTATGCCTACATTTGCGACACCGGCAAGGAAGAAATGAATTATTATAAAATAAGTGAAGTAGAGCCCAGTTGGGGGATTATACATATATGCTATCAGCAGGCTTCAACAGCGAGCATCGTATTTGGATGAAAAATGTTGTTGGGAAAAATGCGGCTAGACCTTTCCAACGACACCTCAAGCACCTTTTTAGCCCTAGTAGTTCTAAAGATAAAAATGGCCCCTCTGGCGCCGTCCCTTCAATGTGTACCGTCTGTATGGGTTGGAGCTAGTGTTGCCGAGACCTTTCGAACGACACCTCGAGCACCTTTCTAGCCCTAGTAGTTCCCGAGTTGAAAGTTGTTGACAGATGGACAGAGTGGGCACATAAGGCTCCATAGCACTTCTGTTGAAGCCTAAAAATAATTTTCCCCTCGTCTTGGGAGGACGGGCCTCGCGGTGGCCCTATGCATTTTTTTTTTTTTTTTTTTGTTTTCTTATTCCGTAATTCTTCCTCTTCTTTATTGACCTTAAGTACTGTTGAGAAATAATCTATCCAAGCATCATTTCTTTTTATCTCTTCCTCATCCTCGGATTCCTCATCTTCCTCTCTAGACTGTCTACGTGTTCTTTTGGTCGGTCCTTCTTTATCTCCTCATCTGAATGGATTTCTTCGGGAATTGAAATCAGAAAGGCCTGGTAAATATTCAGGACCTCCTCTTCATGCTCCTCCTTATTAGAAAGAGAAACGTCAGGTACAGATTGAGCCTCTATTTCTTAGTTCCCAGGAGGTTGCTGACACTTGAACTTCTTTTCCTTATTGGTCATTATTATTTGGTGGTTTACATAATCTATCTCAACACTTTGCAGTGCAATGAGGAAGTTATATCCTAAAATAATTACATAAGGACATTTTTCGATTACTAACATATTTACTTGTACTTCTTCACCTGTCAATTGTACACCGACACATATCTGGCCTTTAATTTTAATTTTGTCTCCTCCAATTGATTTCAAACTAGTTCTTTCCACACCAATCTTGTCTATTTCGCTGCAGAGTATTTAATTTTGAATTCATCGAAAAATGATTTCTTCATTACGGAATTCGTTGCTCCCGAATCACATACAGCAATGGTTAGTACCTCGTTAATTTTTTACATTTATCAAGGTTTAATTTGCCTCCCGGTCTTGTAGCGCTGACATATTCAAAGCCTGGGAATGCGCCATGCTCAGTCCGATCACCCTCCTGTTTGTACACCTTTTTCTCTGTGGCTTGCAGAAGACTTTGGTTCAAGCCTTTGTAGTGGCAACATTGCGTTTCTTCCTGTTTCTTGTTTTCCATAGGTACTGAAGAGGTGTTTTTCTTACTGGTTTCTAAACGTAAGTTTGCTTGATTATTACTGCGGTTTCTCCATGAATATTCTCTATTGTCTTCCCTTTTGTTATAGTTAACATCCCTTTCATTCCCGTCTTTGGCTTTGTTTTGGCTTCCACCGTATTCCTTCCAATCCTTTGATCATCAGATATTGTCCCTTTCTGATCTTGGTCACGGGGTTTATTATTTCCATTGGTTTAATGTTCGTTCTTCCTGAATCCATTCCCTTTCCTTCCTCGAAGACCATCTTGTTCTTCGAGGAATTCGAGCAGTTCTTCGCTACTGTTGATATTCGTACAAATTAGTAATTTCTGTAGTTCGTATGGAAGGATATTCACGGCTTATTGGAATAATTCTTCATCCTTGATGTCTGGATCGATTCTCGTGAGCTTAGTTAAAGTTGGCTACTTTCTGTTCCATACCTCTTACATTTTCCCAGTCCAGTTTCTCTTGACATACTCTTTTCTTTCTTCGTTCGATACTCTTTCGATTAGCGTATTTCTCGATGAACCTATAATAGAAGTCTCGATAACAGGTAATTTGTGCCGGCCGGGTGGCCGAGCGGTCTGCGTCGGTAGGTCATCGGCTCGAAGGTCCCGGGTTCGAGTCCCGGAAGGGGCATGGGTGTGGATTTTAACAGCTAAAGGCGAATCGTGACGGGCCGAAGTCCACAGTTACTACACTGGCCCATACAAAAATCAAGTTTACCAAATTTAACAGCTAATTTGTCCTTTTACCAAATGGAACCATCCCTCAGCACTTTCAGTCATAGCTCTGCTAAGTATGTATCTAAACTCTTCTTCTGGTGTTTCAGTGGTTTTGAAGAAATGCGTAAACTCTTCTAGGTATTTCGTTGGACTCGCCTCATAAATATTCCCCTTCTATTTGCGCACGTGCCTGTAATCTTCTATCTTTATTTCCCACGTCGATTTCCTCCTTTCCAGATCTTGTACCAATTTGCACAAATTTCAGGGGTTGGTTACTTCTAGGCATCTCTGTTATGCTGTCTTCTTCCTCGGAATAGTAGAAGGTCTTTGGGACTGTTTCCCTCTGATCATCCATTCTATAGGTTACTGTTTCATTCCGTTGATATTGCACTCTTTTCCCAACTTCCTTTTCTACTCTTTCTTTTAACTTGATTTTCATATCTTCCCTTTGTGCTTCACGTCTTTTTTTATTTCTGACAGTTGTTCATTCGTTTCTTCTATATAGGTATCGAACCTCTTCTCTACTGCATCAGTTTTGGTTTCTAATTTGTTCAAGTTCCCTTTGAACTCTTGACGGAAATTATCTACCTTGGCTTCGATGTTTTCTTTAAGCTCCTCAAAATTCTGTTCTTGGTCTTTAAATTTCTCGTCTATATCTTGTTTCAAGACTTCAAAGTTTTCATCTATTTCGTGGAATCTCTGGTCTTGCTTGCTGAAATCTTGCTTCAGACTGTTAAGATTTTCTCCATCATCTGCATCAATAAGGCAAAGCTAGCATTTCCTTCCTTTCCTTTTTTCGGGATCAGTGCGTGCTGCCCTTTGTTCCGCTATCTTTGCTTCTTTCCTACTCCTTATTCTGCTAATGCTTCCCTTAGGACTACCTTTAACTTTTTCTCCTGGGTTGGATAGTCTCTCTGGACTTACCATCTTCTTCTTCACTACTCCCCATTGTGAGACAAATATTCTAACGTAGAAAAACCGCTCGGTTTTCGAGTCTCTTAGCTGGGCGCCAACTATGTAAAGTACCAAAAGTGACCCCTATATTACTATCCATCTGCAGACTAGGAATCCCCCAGGAGTCTGTATATTGCTTAAAACTACCACGGTTAATAGGTGTGGGATCACCGAAAGCTATCTTAAATGCTGAAAGGTAATACTTTATTAGTAATAGTGCATGAAGACATACGGAAGCAAAGAAGCTATGAAAACAGGATGAGTAGTACATGCCTGTCTGGCCGAAGGCAGTACAGTTAACCAAGAACGGATAATTTCTCTTGTCTGCCTGGCTGAAGGCAATGCAATATACCAAGAAAGGTTGACGACTCCTTCCCATCTAGCTGAAGGCGTTAAGAAGCAAGGAAAACAACTACCCGCCTGGCTGAAGGCGCTCCGAAACTAAGAAAGGTTGCGAACCAATGCCCGCCTGGCTGAAGGCGTGCAAACCACCGGACAAGGTAAATGGGAACTCCGGCCCGCCTAGCTGAAGGCGTTCTGAAGTTAGAGAATGAGGTAACAAGAAAGAATGGTAATAAAGATGAATAAAGCAAATATCAATAAAGCAAGGTAATGCATAAGTCTAGTAAAGAATACTAAAAGAGTTTAAGATAATAATGATTTATTGATGGACTGCTGTCCAAAGAAGAATCACCAAGCAGTGAGCTTGATGTGGTCTGGGCTGTAGCTTGATGAGACCTGTTTATATACTCTCAGTCTGGGTGCTTCGGGAACTTTCGATTCGTGACGTCATACATCCGAAGTCACCCATTTGCACAATTCAGTAATTTCAACCTTTAACTCTGTCCTATCAGATTCTGTTACACACATATACTTTAACTATTGAAAGTTCTGATTGTTGTTTTAATTTATCGCGGATAACATTAATTTTCGAATCCATAGCGTTACATATAAAATATAATTCTATGAATGGCCAAAATGGTGATTCTATACACTGCAATTCAGGGGAGGCGAAAACAATTTTATGGAACAAACGCAAGTGGCGTTATAACCTATTGTAGGTTTTCAAAATTTTAAACTCTTCGTTTACGAATAAGAAAATAAGAGATGGGTGGTGTCTATCAATCTTTATTAATTGATGTTGTGTACTCAATAATTGCACCCCTTGCACATTAGTTAATAAAATATCAAGTACGTCCTTTTTGCATTCAGAATTAATTTGTTTAGGATTAAGCACTTGCGATAATTCTATAATAGATTTTTGTTTCATAAGTATATTCTTGGAGTGTTAGTTAGCATCGCCCAGAAATATTATCTTCTTATGAACCCTTTTATCAAACAACAACACCACCACCACCATCATCAAAAGTTTAAGTATATTTACAATCAATTACTGAAGCTTAATAACAAGGAACAATAGTATCTCTCACAAAATGTATGCGATTATGAATTATGTACATACAATCTTCTAGTTATGTTAAAGGCATATCATGGAATAATTATACTACAAGACATATTTATCAATATACTCTTTTATCTTTCTTTTTAAATCCTATTTTATCTTGTTGTTTAGGTAGAACAGATACTAATATATTATACAATTTTTCAGCATGTTTAGACTATGTTCAGACTATTTTTCTTAAAGATGACAACCAAATTGATATTGGTGAAGATTTCTCTTGATTATAATTCTGTATGTTTTGATGTACCTTTTATGTTTTTGTATGATTTTATGTTCATTCTATCATATACTTCTTATCATTTGATTTTGAATTGTAACACCTGTTTTTGTATGTATGTATGTATGTATGCATCATCATCATCATCATTACTATTACTATTATTATTATTATACCTTGATGTTAGGAGATGTAAACGTTACTTACGATTTTAAAAATATTGTAACAACTATGTTAATCAAGATTAAGTTTCTGATACCTGGAGCTTCTTGTAACTATTACTGGTCTAGAAGGTTTTGTTATGATAACTATAATTTGTCGGGTTTCATACTTATAAATCTTTTCTTGAGGTCTAGCGAAATACGAATTGGAAGGGTGGGGAGAAAGCGGATGATAAAAATAACAATATAGCAGGAATGCATAAAGTATCACTTCACAATTCTTCCACGCTGTTGATTCTTCTTAGATTCCAATTACAAAGCTGAACTTTATTTTGATCTCACTGATCGATGATCACACCAAGGTCTGTCATAATAGATATTCATTCAACAACAACACTGTTCATTCACAATTGGTTCGATGAAATATTCGATACTGCTTCATAAAGTTAGACATGCAATCATTACATTTAGCAACACACATCAAATGGAAGTATTAAAATTGAGACCACACAACGTTTGGTCTAGAATGTGGCTTCTCAACGGATGTTTGGTGAATTGGAGTTAACAAGTGAAGTGGGGTTCAATCTAACCTTCACATAGGAGAAGGCACTTCGCACTCCCCACATAAAAACTTCAACAACATTTCTTACGAAAAAGTATATTACATTACGGTATTAGTTTCTTTGCAACAGAGACAAATTTTACAGTGAAATACCTACGAATATGAAAATTATTCACTGGAGAAGGGGAACTGCGTGTCTATATCAAATAATTTTCTCTCCGTCTATCGCAGTGGTGGCACTGACACGGTCACCAAAATTCAACATCCGCACTACATTTGCAGTGCATTATGCAGGGGTCTCCAATCTTTTTTTCAGAGGACCGGATTGAGGCCGAATTCTACACAAGAGGGCTAAGGCCGCATTAAAAAAGGATCAACTCACAACTACTATAGTAATTTTAACACTTAAAGCTTCTTGCAGGTTGTATTTGTAATTTTGGATTTGTTTTGGAGCCGAAGGCTGGAGACCCCTTACGTTATGGGATGAAGTAGTCTAAATGATGTAATTCACAGACAAACTTAACAGTTTTAACTAATCATCACAGAGAGATCCTATGTCTTTAGTGATGTCTAAAACTTCCAGAAAGCTTAGTTACTGCCGATCGAATATTCACGCTTTCGTGACAAAGTAAAATTTCTTGTATGAAAGTAGCCCAATAATCCTAAACAACGCTGATAAGGGGAGTTCTATCGAGATTATAAATGGAAAATTGCGTTCACACAGTTTTAAGCAAAGTAAAACTTACACTGAGTTGAAAGAAAAGTAATGTAATTTCACTTTAAAATAACAAACATTTCTTGTTTCTTCGTAAGAATTACATCAAAAGAAAGAACTTCTTTTCCTATTTTCATATGATTGCATATTTTAAAATATAATTAACAGCAATGGCTATTATTTATAAACAATTAGGGTCCTTTTAATGAAGAACAAAAGTTTTAAAATTTTAGTTAATTCCTAACAAAATATATGATGCGATTAAGCGGTCAGAAGACAAAGCAATATCATAAAAAAAATTAGAGAGAGATCTATCAGAAACCTGCTACATTTTATTCAGAAAAACCCATACTCTACACAGACAGAGGAATTTCAGATAAAACTTTTATGATTTCCCTACTCTGACACATTAGTCAGTATAAATTAGAATTATTATTGCACCTGCATAAAAATAAAAGAAAAACTGTTTTAAAAAATCTTTATTTATATTGCTACAAAAACTAAAACATTCATTCTTCCCATAGACTTTACTTACATCTGTACATTACAAAAATTACATTATCCCATAAAATGTCGTAAGTTATATGTAGCAATGTTATTTATGTGCAAGCTAACATTACAAATATGGCAACCCATATGCCTCTGTTTACAGTCTTTTTACATAGCACAATTTTTCCTATTCATAGGTTTTGGCAACTCTGCTAAGTATACAACGTGAGTTTATAACTTTGAAGTAAAGTATCTTCTAGTCACCATACTAGTATTCAGACCCTGTAATCCCCATATTGGTATTCAGATCTGGCCCCTTTGAGTTGTAATGATTAAAGTTCTATAGAAAAAAATGAAAAGTCCTTCTGTTCATTTGTATTCTTAGACATATTTTAAAATAATGTGCTAATCTGAAACATGATAAAAGCGCATTTTCTAGGACCGCATAGAGACTTTTGTGTAATATTGCTGTCAGGCCTTGAAAATGAACAACATAAATTCCAGTACTTTAACAGGAGTTTCCAGAACCGTATAAATCATACACTGCTTCAATTACTTTACTGAAAATGAATAACATTAATAATACTTACTTGAATATGGTGACAATTGGCATGCACAAGTGCACATGCCTGTCGAACTTCATCAAAAGCTTTTTTCCGCTGTGAAAGATGTTCTATCTGTTGAAGGTCCATAAGACATACAACATCCATTCGAGGTCTTGACGTAACTGTAGTATGACCAGAAGCATCACTATGACTTCCAACACTATCAGTTATACTACGAGATTCTGTAATAAAAAATGCAACCGTAGAAGAAAAGCCATTAAAAACAAAAATGCTCAACAATTACGTTATTGAACCTTTAATTCGAAAATTAAACACTTCTCAGCAACCTATACGTTCAGTGACTGGCTATCAAACCCTTCGCTAATGAATGAGTCGGCGATTAACATACACGGGCCGCAGTGGCTCAATTGGTAGAGCGCTCACCTCTGGTGCTAGGGGTAGTAGGATCGATCCTTGCTCATGCCATGTGAGCTCTGTGATAGAGAAACACCGTGTGTGTGCGTGGGTTTTTTCGGGGTTCTCCTGTTTCCTTCCACTTTCTTCATTCCACCAATTCATCCCATCATCATCCATCCGGCCTGAACCAAAGTTGCCTAACGCTCTTAAAAACTAAATTCAAATTCAAATTAACATACATAAACCACGCAATACTGGATTTTTATGGGGACACCAGAAATATCGCATTTATATGTAATTCATTTGCTACCGGGTTGAAAAACACGTTTTCTATTTTTTTTTTTTAAACATGTTTTTATAGACTGCGAAAAAACGTGTTTAAAATGTCTTAAACATTTTCTTAAAATAAAAAAACAATGTAGGGATTACGATATGTACTCCATCTGCAGTAGCCTATATAACGTTTCAATCGCGCTTTCGGCTTATTCATAAGGACTTACTAGAAATTGTAGGTTCTATTTTACCAAATTTGATGAAATTTGCTATTTATTAATATTCAATGATAAAGCTATTTATTATATAAAAGGTAAAAAGGTAAAGGAATACCAGATGCAATGTGCACGCGTCCTGAACGGCGCATGGGGGATATGGAAATAAGAGCTCCACATGTACTCGACCAACGGCACCAAGTGAGGTGGGGGTAGTCAGTCCCACGCACGACTGCCTTTAGCACACAAAGTGCCCAAATACAATGGACACTGTGGTATTTAATTTTATAGGAGGCTGTGTATACCTCAGAGCGCCAGGTATGGGAACACTGAAGGAAAATTCTCCAGTGGCCTGGCCGGGATTTGAATTACACTTCTTGAAATGTTCTTTCATTAGGGTAACAAGACCGGCAATTTCCTTTTTATACAGTCTGTATTTGGTTTTTGCTATTTTATAATTTTCAGAAGGATTAACTTTAATAAAGTGTCAAGATTAAATTCTTTTTTCTTTTTGTGTAATCCATTGATAATGAGTCTATAAACGAACAGTAAAGAATCGGAGTACCTAATAAGTTCTACCACCAGGCATAAATTGTAAAGGACCAAGGGTCCCATCCCTTGCAAAGGAACACAGAGTGCATTCCCACTTTCAACCCCCTGATCCATCGGGACCATTTTTTTTATTATTATTATTCTTTAGTCTAAATAAAATTAATAGCCATGTTCTCAAAAAAGAAAACTGGTTTTAGACCATCATGGCGGCCACTTTTGGTCGAAAATTGGCCAATATGCTATTTGCCACAATTATTTTCTATTGGTCAAAAGGTTATTTTTCACAATTATTTTCTATGAGCCCCCACGTGCATCCCCTGATCCATCGGGACTAATTTTATATTATTCCTATTGTCTAAATAAAATTTATAGCCATGTTCCCACAAAATAAAACTGGTTTTACATCATAATGGTGTCCAATTCTGGTCGCCTAATTTTTCGGGACAAATTTTATATTATTCCTTATGGTGTAAATAAAATGTATAGCAATGTTCCCTACAAAATATAAAATTGACTTTTTACCAAAATGGCTGCCACTTTTGGTGGAAAATTTGTCAAAGGTGTATATTATTTTGCTTTTCCTTTCAAAAAATACTAAGTTTAGAGAAAAATATTTAAAATTTCACTTAAACTTCAAAATCGACACTGTGTTATTGCTTTGGACCACAGAAATGGTAATTATACGATAAATGCTCCCCACCAACCCCAAAATAATGGGAGTTTTCACGCCCGAAAATGGGGGAACATAAAAATGCAAGCTTATAAAGTAGGTTGCATGAAGTATCAAATGAAAGCATATTTTTGGACTGAATATCAATATGAGTTATTTTCTTTAGAAACAGAATTTAGGGATAGCAAAATTTAAACTGCTTAAAAACTAAAATACCATTTTTGATTGAAAATTGGTCAAAGACTTTATTTGAAACTTAGGAAACCTTCACGTTGAGACAAGAAACTAAAAATCTGAATTGAAAACAGGCACTTCGTTATACATTTTGGCCTAAAGAAATGGTAATTATATCATAACCCTCCCCAAAACTGGGGACCTGGAGGCCCTGAAAAATGAAGGTTTTCTTAAGTGTGTCATATTATGGGGTATAAAATGAAAGGATTTTTCCGACTGAATACGAATATGAGATAATTTTTCAGAAAAGGATTTTGAGGATTTCATATTTATACTAAAATGAAACTGTGAAAATAAAAACAAAAAATCCCTTTCGGTAGGCCTACAGGCTGAGGTAGATCTCGAAGTTTTTATTTTTTTTTTTATTTTCAAAAATTCAAATCTCGCCTTATATGAGAGTTATCGAGAAACTATTTATTGTTTTGTAGATTATTCATCAAGAGCTGTTCAACGATACCTCACAAGACATCATATACATATATATATATATATATATATATATATATATAATAAATCACAGCCATATTCAATCCACTAGTGGATGAGGCCTCTCCCCGAAGGGAGGAGTTGGTCTACTGCTCCCACGCTGACCAGACGGGTTGGGAGAGGATATATATATGCACTCGCTTTGTTTCGCTTGGAGCGCTGCCCCCAGACCCCCGTAGGGGGTTCGCCCACAACTTCAGTGCTTTTGAGAAGATGCGCCTCCTTTATCTTAACCGAAATCTCACTGCAGCACTACACCACTATGGTATCCATCTGTACCCTCCCACGGGGCGCTTCGCCCCCAAAAGGAAGGTTTGCCCCATTTATTGTAACCTACTCTTGGTCATACACCTTCAATGAAAATTTCGTTTCTCTACCTTCGATGATTTGGAAATTGGTTTTTTGGGACGGCATTTTGGATCCAAGTTGACGACTTTTTGAAAGTTTTCTTATATTGTCGTGACCTACTTGTAATGGTACAACTTCAAGTAAAATTTCATTTATCCAGCTCAAACGGTGTGCAAAATGGGATTTTGGGTGGTCATTTTGGATCCAAGATGGCGACTTTTCCCAAATGTTGTAATATTTCCTTAAACTACTCGTCATAATGCACCTTTATGCCAAATTTCGTATCTCTAGCTCAAACGGTGTGGAAAATGTTTTTTAGGTCCACCATTTTGGATCCAAGATGGCGTCTTTGTATACATCATGTAATATTTTAGTAACATACAAATGATAATGTATAGTGTTACCAAATTTGATATTTCTAGCTGCAGCCGTTTAGGCTGTGTATTCTATACAACAATGGGTTCAGCGGCCATTTTGAATTCAAGATGGCGTCTTTGAACTCATTTGGTAATATTTTCGTACTCAAAAAGTGATGTTGTACCTTCATACCAAATTTGATTTCAATAGCCCCAGCGGTTTAGGCTGTGTATTCTATACAACAATGGGTTCGGCGGCCATTTTGGATCCAAGATGGCGACCAATTTTGCTCATTAACGAACTTAACCGAGCTATTAAGCCGAGAAACAACATATAAAATTTTGGTTCAAATATCTTCAAAATTATGGCCGCTAGCGTGTTAATATGTATATACTTTCATATCGTATCGATCTCAATAGGTACATTTTTCTTCGAAATCTACCTAAAAATGGTGGTCATTTTTCCTTCTAAGCAGTTTCATTTTTGCTATAAATTTGGAAACGCTAAAATCTTATTCTAAATAGAGTTAACTCATATTCATATTCTGTCAGAAATCCACATATTTGATACCCCATATGACCTACTCATAAAGTTCATCTTTCAGACCTCGAGGTTCTCCACCCCTTCTCCAGGCCAAGAGGTTCCTAATTTTTAGGAATCGTTATCGCAAATTACAATTTCTTTGGACTAAAAATAAGTAACGCAGTGCCGGTTTTGAAGTTTTAGTGAGTTTCATTTTTTTCCCTCATCCTAAGGGCTATTTTCTTTATCGTAGAAAACTCTTTTTTGACCCATTTTCGATTGATAATGGCCACAATTTTGGTTATAAGGAGTTTCATTTTTGTGAAAACTTTGCTATAAATTTCGAATCCTTAATTTTTCTGAAGAATGTAATCAAATGGATATTCAGTAGGAAAAATCCTTTCATTTAATACCCCACACAATCTACTTTATAAATTTTTCCCAGACTTCCAATTTTAGGGGACTTTTATCGTATAACTACTACCATTTCTTTAGGTGAAGACAGTGTGCCAGTTTCGAAGTTCAAGTGCGTTTTAATATTTTATTTAAACTAAAGTGCTTTTTTTTTTAAAAAAAAAAAAGAAAGAAAATCGTCTTTGACCAATTTCCGATCAGAAATGACCGCCATTTCGGTCAAAAGTCAGGTTTTGTTTTTTAGGAACATCGCTCTAAATTATATTTATACTATAAGGAATAATATAAAATTGCCCACGAAGGATCACGGAATGTACGTTGGGGCTCAGAAAATAATTGTGAAAAATATTCTTTTGACCAGTTTTCGACCAAAATTGACTGCCGCCATTATGGTCTAAAACCAGGGTTGGAATGTTAAAAAAATAAAAATAAATAAATAGATGTTTTAAACATAGGGCGATTTTTTTCAACATTATGAACATTTGCTTTAAACTTTTTTTAAAGCCGTGTTTAAGGCACGGTAATTTTATTTTTTTCTTTGAAAGTATCATTTTATTTTTTACGAGTACGAGAGTATTAGTTTAGTTTAATATTTAGCAACAAAACATATGCAATTTCTCCTGCGTGAAAGCTAGTTTCCAAAATAATCAGTATTATGGCGTTGCAAGCCTATAGGCAGATACAAAATGCGTTGTCTTGGTTGTCCTTTATCGTTTAAATGCAAGAAGCAGGAAATATCGTCACCCCGGAACTAGAAGGTACTATGTCCTTTTTGGGAAAATGGAGTTAACATTGCAGTCAAAGACCTTGTATTGAAGGGCATCAACCCCACAAATATAATCTCACAAAACGACCTCCAAGTGACTAGATATGTTAGAAATGAAATGAATTTATGCAAGCTTTAAATGGAACTTCAAACTATAAAACTGTGTTTTCTCATGAGTAGCAAAAGTGGACATCTGGTTCCAAGGTGACGATATTAATTTGGAATCAATAACATGAAATAAGAGGTTCATATTCCAATTTTTCCTATTTTATTTATTTTGAGAAACTGTCAGGAAGAGAAAAACATCATGGGCATGTATTTGCTTCTATGATTACAATGCTCTATTTCTTTTTTTATGTTTATGAGGAAACGGACAGTAGTAAGTAACTGTGCAGATTTGACAATCATTTTTTCTTCGGTGCTTGGAATTTTAGTCGGGGAGCCAGGGTGACCCACGTGAACCATCCTCCCCACGATCCATCGGAACCATTTTTTTCTTTTATTCTTCAGGGTCTAAATAAAATTTATAGCCATGTTCCCAAAAGTGAAAACTGGTTTCAGACCATAATGACTGCCATTCTTGGACGAAAATTGGCTAATGGACTTTTTTTTTTTCAGAATTATTTTCTATTCATCGAAAGCCTTCAAAGTTTTCACAAAAATGAAACTCCTTATAACCAAAATTGTGGCCATTATCAATCGAAATTGGGTCAAAAAAGAGTTTTCTACGATAAAGAAAATAGCCCTTAGGATGAGGGAAAAAAATGAAACTCACTAAAACTTCAAAACCAGCACTGCGTTACTTATTTTTAGTCCAAAGAAATTGTAATTTGCGATAACGATTCCTAAAAATTAGGAACCTATTGGCCTGGAGAAGGGGTGGAGAACCTCGAGGTCTGAAAGGCCATATGGGGTATCAAACATGTGGATTTCTGACAGAATATGAATAAACTCTATTTAGAAAAAGATTTTAGGGATTCCAAATTTATAGCAAAAATGAAACTGCTTAGATAGAAAAATGGCCACCATTTATATATATATTCGTATTCAGTCGGAAAAATCCTTTCATTTTATGCCCCATAATATGACACACTTAAGAAAATCTTCATTTTTAGGGTCCCAATTTTGGGGAGGGTTGTGATATAATTATCATTTCTTTAGGCCAAAATATGTAACGAAGTGCCTGTTTTAAAGTCAGAATTTTAGTTTTTATGTCTCAACGTGAAGGTTTCCTTTCTTTCTTTCTTTTTTTTTTTTTAAAAAAAAGAAGTTTCAAAAAGGTCTTTGACCAATATTCAATAAAAAATTGTATTTCAGTTTTTAATTTTTGCTATTCCTAAAGTCCCTTTCTAAAGAAAATAACTCATGATATTCAGTCCAAAAAAATACTTTCATTTGATACTTCATGCAACCTATTTTATAAGCTTGGATTTTTCTGTTCCCCATGTTCGGACGTTAAGACTCCCAATTTTGGGGAACATTTATCGTATAATTACATTTCTGTGTGTCAATCTAAGAAATATGCTTGTAAACTTGGTCAATAAAATAGAATAGTTAATGTCCAGATCTCAATATTTACTCATATCAGCATATCCGGGAATCCAGTAGAAAATCCGAGCTAACATATATACATCGCCATAAGAACAATAATCGTTATTACAATAAATAATCCGAAGTATTGTTGAACTAATACTTCAAGTAGTGTATTTAGAGGTGAGAAGGGTCTTAAAAAAAAAGGAGACGGTTCACAATCTTAAATAAGGTTGAAAATGCACTGCAGGTTGATCTAAATGATATTGGTGGTCAGGTTACAAACGAAAACTTTGCTCAAATTAATGATTTGAATGGTTGTTTTGGTTATGCAAAAGATCTCGAAAAAGCGAAAGATCATATGTTATTAAATAAGGTAGACAATTCTACGCAAGTAGAATTAAATTATTTTCGTCATCAAGTTAAAACTGACAACTCTGTACAAACATTGAATTTATGTGGTTGTTTCGGCATAGAGGTTTTTAAAAGCACGGATACCCACTTAGAAGGTGAAAATAAGGCTAATTCTAGGGATTCGGGACAAATGGTGCAGAATTTATTAAGTGAAAACTATTATTACAACAGGGTTAAGGACGTAAATGAAGACGTAATCGTTACGCTACAAAACCAAATTGACCTAATAACGAATGGTTTAAAAGAATTGGATTCACATCTGCGTCTTCTAATGCAGAAATCAACTAATTCTCAAACTAACAGTGTTCAACAAAATAAGGTTCCGGACAACAAGCAGACAAAGAATAAACAAATATTACATGAAAGTGAATATGTGGGCGGGGCTATTGAACAGTTTTTACTTACACAAGTAAATGTATATTTCGTAGCAGATAGCCATGGGAAAGGGCTATTTCTAATACTAAAGAAGATAGGAATGAACAATATAATGGGTTTGATTAAACCTAAAGGAGATATTAAACACGGATGTTTCCATGAATGATCGCAAGGGTAAAATAGATAATAAGGGAGTGATAAAAGTATTCATAGCTGGTGCGAATGATATTTAACATAATAATAGTGACGTATTTTTGAGTCGACTAAAGAGGTATATGTTTAAAAACTCCGAAGATGTAACAATATTTTACACTATTCCTTTTCGTTACGACCTACCGAGATGGTCGATTCTAAATGTTTAAATAAAGAAGGTAAATAATATGCTTAAAGATCTAAGGAATAAATTTAAAAATTTGAAGGTAATTGATATTGAAGGTATAGGTCGAAGATTTCATACCAATCATGGACTGCACCTAAATTATCTGGATAAAAGGTACATGAGCGAACGACTCATAGCTGAGATTAAACAATTAATAGAAAAGGAAGATAAAAAGAGTAAACAGATCCCCTATTGTGGAAAAATCAGGGAAACTGGTGAACCCCATAAGCAGGTGTGACTCTAAATGTATTATTAATCTTGATGATAAGGAAAGGAGTCATTTAACCGAGCCAGAAAGAATTCTTTGGGATATCCTTATAAGTATGATAAGGGTGATTTTTATGGACTAATGCCTTCCTACAGTGACAATGATAAATCAAGTATGTTAACCAATGTATTTAACACGTTAAAAATTGCCCACGTAAATGTTCAATCCTTAAGAAACAAGACTGATGAAGTCGATATATTATTGTCTGAATTAAATTGCCATCTTATCTGTATAAATGAACTCCCACTCCATTTACCATCACACTACAACTTAGTTGGTGGTTTTAGCAGGGATAAAAATGAACATGGTAGCGTTGCAATTTTTATAAGAAAAGGCCTAGATACTGATTACAAAATCATTGATTTTAGTTGTACTGAGCTGTACGGTTGTTTTTTACCTAATTTGAAAATTATATTGATAAGCATCTACAGAGTTACAAACACACCAGTAAGTAAATCCATTGTGCAACTGGAAAAATTATTTTCCTATTTATGTTCAATAAAATTATATCAATGTATTAATGTAGTCTAGATGTTATTAAAAAGAACAACTATACAAAAAATTTTGAAAACCTTCTAGTGTCATTTGGTTTTCGCTATATAAATAATAAACCTACACGTTTAGAAGCATGTCTGGACAATGTCGTAATACCAAGAAACATGGCTTTGGTATTATGTTCAGTCATTAAATGTAGCATCTCTGATCAATATGGCTAGACCATAGAGGTACCTTTATTTAATAAAGAGATTAGAGATTCTTCTATTATTATAGGGAAAAGATACAGTATATGAATAATCTATCAGGAATCACTCTGCGTTTAAAACTTATGGCAATAAACTTTTATGACTTGTTCTGGAATACTAAAGACGTTGACCATGCTTGGAATACTTTTGTACACGTTATTACAGAATGCATAAAAGTATGTTGTCCTTTAAAAATATGTAAGATTGGTAGGAAACAAAATAAATTTAAGTTCTCTAGAAATCTTCTAAACAAACGACAGGAATTAAGAAACCTACTTCTTTATAAAGATACCTGCAAAAATAAAGACATAATTAAGAAAGCCAAAAGAGAATTTAGAATAGCGTTAAGAAGAGAAAAGCTAGAAAATAATGAAATATTGGTAAATAATTCTAATAATAAAACTAAAACAATGTGGCAAATTATAAACAAAGACTCAAATAGATTAAAATATCCAAATGAACCATTATTATTTTCTCCGAATTACTTTAATGATTTCATGATCGATCAGATTAAAAGTCAAACTGATAATTTACATATTCATGACAACACAGTAGAACCTAAGCCCAAACACTTTGACGAGGTTCAAACAATTTATTTTGATAATATTACAACTGATTGGATATTTAAATACATGAGAAATATGAAGAGTTCAAAAAGTGAAGATATTTATGGCTTATCTAGTGTTCTCTTCAAACAAATCTTTGATGTAATTTTGGATTCTCTAACTACATTAATAAATTGGACATTATACTCGGGGGTGTTTCTGGACTGTTTGAAGACTTTAATGATTTAATTATCAATGAATCAAAAACGGAAAGGTTATACTTCTCCTTGAATCATAAAATTTCTGCATTAAATAAAAAACAACATGTAAAATTACTTGGTCTATACTTAGATTCTAAATTAGATTGGTCCAAACAAACTCATGTATTATATAATAAGATTTCGGTAAATATCTTAAGCATATTATGGACTTGTGTACTCAAATCTTTCCTATGGTATATTGTTTTGGGGAAACTCCCCAGGAGTCAAACAGGTGTTTCTGCAACAGAAAGCTGAGATTAGATGCATCATGGGTCTAGATCCCAGGGACTCCTGTAAGGATAGCTTCATAGAGTTAAAAATATTAAATAGTCGGCCATTTTTGATCGAAGATGGCGACTTTTAGAAAGTTTGAAAATATTTTCGTCAACCTACTAGCGATAATGTACCTTCGTACCAAATTTTAATTCAATAGCCCCAGCCGTTTAGGCTCTTTACTCCATACAACAATGGGTTTGGCGGCCATTTTGGATCCAAAATGGCGACTTTTTTAACATATTATATTGTAGTGACTTACACTTGAAGACATAACAGAAAATAAAACTGCATTTCTCTAGCTCAAACGGTGTTAAAAATTAATATTTAGGCGGTCATTTTGAATCTAAGATGGCGATTTTCCCAAAATTTTGTATTATTTTCTTAAACTAATAATTATGATACACCTTTATACCAAATTTCGTATCTTTATCCCAAACGTTGTGGAAAATGAATTTTTAACTCAGCCATTTTCCATCCAAGATGGCGTCTTATGGTACATTGTGTTATATTTTCGTAACCTACAACTGATAATGTACCTCCATACCAAATTTCATTTCAATAACCCCAGTAGTTTAAGCTCTCTATTCTACACAACAATTAGTTTGGCGGCCATTTTGGATCCAAGATGGTGACTTTTTCAAAATGCCGGGTTTTTTCCTTTATCTACTCATGATCCTACAACTTCATACCAAATTTGGTGTTTCTAGCTCCAGTAGTTTAGCCTGTGAATTTATATTGGTGAGTCAGTCAGTCAGTGAATCATTCAGTGAGTATTCATGGAGTTATATAGTATATAGACTCACTTTGCTTCGCGGGGGGCGCTGCCCCCAGACCCCCGTCGAAGCTGCGCTCCGAACATGGGGGTTTCGGGGGGGCTGCGCCCCCCTTTTATCGTAAACAGAGACTCTCTGGCAGACTCCATGCTACAAATATACCACCTACCGAGGGGGGGCTGCGCCCCCATTTGGGTTATTTCTCTATTTTTGTGACCTACCCATCATGGCACACCTTCATACCAAGTTTCGTTTGTCTAGACTTAGTGATTTAGAAAATGTGTTTTAGGACAGCCATTTCGCATTAAAGAGGGCGACTTTTTTAATGTTTTATTATATTGTCGTGACTTACACGTAAAGACAACTAAAAATAAAATTTCATTTCTTTAGCTCAAACGGTGTCAAAAATGATATTTGGGCGGCCATTTTGAATCAAAGATGGCGACTTTCCCAAAACATTTTATTACTTTGCTAAACTACTAATTATGATACACCTTTATGCTAAATTTCGTGCTTCTACTTCAAAGGTTGTGGAAAATGAAATTTTAAGTCCGCCATTTTGAATCCAAGATGGCGTCTTTAGGTAAAGTATCAAATATTATATTAACCTACAATTGATAATGTACCCTTATACCAAATTTCATTTCAATAGCCCCAGTAGTTTAAGCTCTCTATTCTATACAACAATGGGTTTAGCGGCCATTTTGGATCCAAGATGGCGACTTTTACAAAATTTGAAAATATTTTCGTAACCCACTAGCAATAGTGTACCCCCATACTAAATTTAATTTCAATAGCCCAAGCCGTTTAGGCTCTCTATTCTATATAACAATGGGTTTGGCGGTCATTTTGGATCCAAGATGGCGACTTTTTCAAAATGTAGGATTTTTCCCTTTACCTACTCATGGTCCTACATCCTCATACCAAATTTGGTGTTTCTAGCTCCAGTAGTTTGGCCTGTGAATTATGATGATGAGTCAGTCAGTCAGTGACCATGCGGCTATATAGTATATGGACAGACTCGCTTTGCTTCGCTGGCGGCGCTGCCTCCAGAGCCCCGTGGGAACGTCAGGGTTTGGGGGGCCGCGCCCATCTTTGTCGTAAACAGGGACTCTCTCGTCGACTCCATGGTACAAATGTACCGCCCACCATATGGGTTTTTTCACTATTTTTGTGACCTACTCGTACATCTTGATACCAAATTTAGTTTGTCTAGCTTTAGTGGTTTATAAAATGTTTTCGGGCGGCCATTTTGGATTAAAATGGCGACTTTTTTAATGTTTCATTATTTTGTCATGGCCTACTTGTGAAGGTACACCTTTATGTAAAATTTCTATTACCTAACTCAAACGGTGTTAAAAATTAATATTTTGGCGGCCATTTTGAATCCAAGATGGCGACTTTCCCAAAATTTTGTATTGTTTTCCTAAACTACTAGTTATGATACACTTTCATACCAAATTTCGTATCTTTATCTCAAACGTTGTGGAAAATGGATTTTTAAGTTCGCCATTTCGGATCCAAAATGGCGTGTTTGGGTACATTGTCTTACATTTCCCTAACCTACAATTGATAATGTACCTCTATGTCAAATTTCATTTCAATACCCACCAGGGAGTACGCCAGGAATGTAGTCGAAGGGGGTGTCTAAAGTTACTGGAGGGGTGTAATTCATATTCACTTATACACTATATTATACAGTTATCCATTATATCTTACCATGTATGCATACATGCGCGCGCGTGTGTGTGTGGATATGTGCACTTTGATACCATAGTTGAGTGTCGAGAAAAGACGAAGTGCAAAAGTGTAGCTCCTAGGTTTTTTCGCTGAATTTTGTGTTGTTGATTAGAAATGGCGCAGAAACTTATTTGAACTGTGTGTAAGTGTCTTATATGCCAGTAGCCGAAGTTTTGTGACTATTGTGCAAGATTTACACCTATTATCAGTTAAATCTTTTAAATGTAAACAAGTGCCTCAGTAGTGTCCACATAAGAAAATAAATTGCAAAGTATTGATGTAATAATGGTTGGAGGTAAAAGATAATTGGTAAACAAGTGGACCAGAGTGGTGAGCAGATTTGCTGTTACTTGATAGACGATTGAATATAGGTTGGTGAAGTTATAGGTATTTTTTGTGAAGTGTGATATTTTACTGGCCGCCATTTGCATTGCTGTAGAAACGGAAGCTCTTTACACACAGTCGTGGGGAAAGAAGGAAATGCTGGAGAAAGTGGGAAATTTCTGACTCGGTGTGGAGTGGCTGTAAACACCAACAGTTTTAGTGAGATTGGTTACTGGTAGAATGTGAATATTATCAGGTATAAAAGGAATAAGCTGTTACTGTATGAGAAATTCTCCCAAAAGAACAAGAAAGGTAAGTATAATTCATTCCTGGACGGAGCAAAGCTTTTAAAGACTTCTTTTACAGGAAAGTTAAAATAAGGTATTGTCTCCAACCCTGACTAACCAAGTGTATTGGTTGTCTTTTAGCCCTTTTTTGAGTGGTGTGTGAATTTGGCGCACTCCTGTGACGGGGAGGAAGTAACTCACCCTTTGGAGGTACTGGAAGGCTCTGGAAAATATTAATTTCTTGGCACTCTCAAAATTGTAAATAAGGGGCACCAACTAGCTTCGGGACTTATTATTGAAACATTTTGAAGGTTTGAAGCTTCTAGGTCATCTGTGAGACGAGATATAGCTGAAATAAAAGTTTCGTTTGCCACCGCAAACATTATTGCTAAAACTTTTTAAACCGTAAATATCTATTAAAATAATTGCAGAATCGAAAAAGCTATAGAGGCGTTTTCTTCATAATTTTGTTTGCACTTTCAGATGAGAGCATGTTTGAAGAGACTGAGTAACTTTGATATTTGACTTAATTTTTGTTTTTAGTAATCTGTTTGTGCTACTGTGGGTGTGGGAGAAAAGTTACTGCTGATAGATTTTGTTGTTCTTAAAATTAAGTTTGTGCTTCCGGAAGGTAGTCCCCACTCGTTTCTGGTGTGTGACCGCAATAGCAGTTGTCTGGTTTGCAGTTGTTGCTAACTCTCAGTAAGGAGACTACCGGAAAGAAATAACGCTTAACTGATGGTGGTATAGCAGCTCTGAACAGACCATGTAAGTATCTCAAGTGACAACAGTGATAGCTGGAACTGTTATATTAATATTCCTTTGGAATTTGGTCTTTGTGTTCTGAAACTATAAGAAGCCTAACAATGTCATCGGATGTGAATGTCTCCAACTCCTCAGTGGTAGTAAGGAGAATTGATGGTACGCAGGCGGACCCACTCCACGACTCGTTTGTTGACTCGGAGTATGTAACTAAAAATAGCTCAATCCCTGAAGTGACCCCTAGTGATACACCTATGAAGACTAGTACCCCGGATGGTGTACTCCCTCAACCCAGCTCTGTACCCCCAGGTGAGTTTACTCCCGGAAGAACAAGAGCCGTCCCTCTAACTGGTGTAAAGCGTATCCGGACAGAAGTGGAAGAGGAGGACGTGGAGTTACTCCTACAACGTTATTATGAGAGTTTGAAATTTATAGTCATCTCTCAACAAGTCTAAAGTGGGTCCTAATAAAATCGAAAATGTCAAGACACACCTTGTGGTGTGGTTAGTGAGAATAGGTAACTTGGAAGGACAAATTCTCACATTAAGGGATGAACTGGAGCTTTGTCAATTTGAAAACCGACGACTTGGAGTCGAATTATTTAAGAAGGTTTTGAACGAGAGTGGAGACAATGTCAATGGGAATGGTCCTGTTGAGGTCGAACAACAGCGTACGGTGGAAGCTGGGGTTTCTGGCTATGAAGATTTAAGGTCAAAAGTGATGGAACTGGAGAAAGTGAAGTTGGATTTGGAATCTCGACTAGCGACCGGTGCTGAGCGGATTTCTGAACTGGGCGGTAAAATATCTGCTCTGGAGAACTCGAACACCCACTTACAGGCACAGAACATTAAATTGGAGCAAGACTGTACCCTCTTTAGAGAATCTCTCTTGAATGCGAAATTCGAAGAGGGTAGATGTAGTGTTTTGGAAAATGAATTACAACAAGCCCGGAAAGAACTTCAAGTGATACCCTCCAAGCAGCTTGAACACCGTCAAGTTGATTGTCAAAAGTGCTTAAGTGGTATTCCATCAAATGCAAGTAATCTCACCAACGCCCAGGCATTAGAAAAAGTTCAGCCTATCCTTAGTGAAAGAACTCGAAATATTGAAAAACTGAACGCTAAGGCTAAACCTGTACTCCTTGTAAAACCTAAAAAGTAAGCAGACCTCCCAAACATACAGATAAAATTCGTGGAACTTGTTGATCCCAGGGGTAATAAAGTTAAACCTTCCATTCGTAGAACCAAAACGGGATTAATGGTTATTGGGGATACTGTCGAAGAACTAACGAAAGTTAGGAATATTCCAGCAGTGATTAAACATTTTGAGTGCCAGGAACAACCCTTTGATGATCCTCTATAATATTGATAGCTCGCTTGATAATAATGAAATAGTGGATGCTCTTATCAAGCAAAATTTTGAAGACTCTAAGATAGAAAGACTTAGGTGTATCATCAGGGCTAGGTTTCGATCTGGTCCCAGAAACGAACGTAGATGCAATCTCGTGTTGGAGGTGGTTGGAGCAACACGGAGAACTGTAGGCTAAAGGAAAAGTGTTCATCTTTTACGAGGCGTTATCCATTAGGGACTTCTTATCTGTGTCGAGATGTTATAAATGCCAAGATCTAGGGCACATTGAGAGGTATCGTCCTGGCACCCTTCGATGTAGACATTGTGCTTTGGAGGGACATCGTCGCCCGGACTGTCCGAAAAAAAAATGACCCCGGCATGTGGTGTATACCCTGCTACCTGAAAAACCGTACGTGTCGAGATCAAAATAACCAGGAGTGCCTCTCCTATAAGATTGTGCAGGAAAGACTAGTATCTAAAATTGACTATGGATAGGATTGAATTCTTGCAAATTAATGCTCAGCGATCTAGGACGGTTATCAGTGAACTGAGAGGCTTAATACAAGAACGACACGTAGACATAAGTTATGTGCAAGAACCTTATACGATGAAGGGAAGAATTCCTGGTCTCCCCCTTTCGTCTTGTATCTTCTTGAAGGGAGCCAAACCACAAGCTGCAGTAATTATCAATAATAAGAATATTAAAGGCATTTTAGTGGACCACCTAAGTGATGAAATGGCGATTTGCATGGAGGTTGTGTGGAATCATTTTAAATTCATCTTAATCAACATGTATTTCAAGTTCGCAGATCCAACTGAAGTACATTTACGCAAGCTTGAACATATGTTAAATACATATGCTGGTTGCAAAATCATCGTAATGGCGGATTCAAATGCAAAATCGGCAATGTGGTACAGCGCCGTAACTGATGCAAAAGGTGAACAACTGGAGGACGTCATTCTTGCAAATAATTTAGTTATCCTAAACCAGCCAGGATTTCCTCCAACCTTTTGTAACCACGTGGGTGCTAGTTCGAACATAGACGTTACTATGTCAACTACGGGAATTGTCGATTGTATCCGGAACTGGAGAGTAGAAGATGGCCTCACTTTAAGTGACCATAATACCATCTTCTGGTCCCTCTTTCCATCAAGTAATTTGGAAGGACAAGTGCCGTGCGAGGATCACGTAACCCTCCAACGTCGCTTCAATATAGGATCAGTTAACTGGAAGAAGTTGCGGGACATCCTACAGTTACCTCAGATCAACCCAGGAGATGATATGAATGTTAAAGCAGTAGAACTCAGCGAAGCGTTGATCACCGCCCTCCAGAAATCTTCCCCAATAGAGAAGAAACGGTTGCCTTGGGATAAACCACCCTATTGGAGTCATGAACTTCAAAGATTCAAAAGAATTCTTAATGCACGACGAAAATCATATCAGCGTGCCCTTCTTCCCGAACATCGCGTGTTACGCCTAGAAAAGTACAGGCAAGCCAAAGAACACTATCAGCGTTGCCTTGAAAGGGCGAAGACTCGTAGCTGGGAGTGCTTTGTTAATCGCGCGTTGGATATGGATCCCTGGGGTGTCCCGTACAGGATCTTGAATGAAAGACTAAGGCCGCCAACGGCCCATAGTACAATGAGAGATAGCGATGGAAGAGTAACTCTTGGTTGGAAAGATACTGTGGAAATGCTTATGAATTGCCTTCTACCAGACGATGACGCTGAAGTGGAGACTGATTACCACCGAAACATCAGACAGGAACTGACGGTTAAAACTGAGTCTATTCCTTTAACGGAAGTGTGTGCTCTGGATATTGCCAACGATACCTTGTTGTCCATCATTAGAAAGCTGAAAAACGGCAAGGCTCCTGGCCCGGACAACATAACTAATGAGATCATCATGAAGCTACAAGATCTATTGGGTCCCTATTTGTGTAGATTTTTTGTGAATGTTGTCAACAATGTGTGTTCCCCACTCCTTGGAAATCTGCGAATCTTATAATTTTGCTGAAAAGTCCGGAAAAAGACAGCGTTACCAAAGTCCTATAGACCAATATGCCTGTTAAATGTTTTAGGCAAAATCTTCGAACGTGTACTGGTACAACACCTCCAACCCTTCTGTGATATGTATTTAAACGCTGCACAGTTTGGTTTTCGTAAAAGTCGATCTACAGAGGATGCAATATCTCAACTTTTCCAACTCGTTGATGATGCCAAGGATGCAAATAAATATCTTGTGGGCTTATTTATTGATATACAGGGAGCGTTTGATAATGTATGGTGGCCCTCCCTATTGGTCATTCTGGCTAATATGGAGATCCCAAATGGACTGTGGAAGATGATAAGAGACTATTTTAACAACAGAAGAGTCTCATTTAGTTATTCCAGTGAAGTGTTCTCCAAAGTTACATCTAAAGGCTGCCCTCAGGGCTCCGTGTTGGGTCCAGTGCTCTGGAACATATTTTTTAATCCCTGCCTTAACCGACTGCAGGATCTTCCAGAAGTCAACGGACCGGTTGCTTATGCGGATGATCTAGTGTTTTTGGTGGTGGGCTATTCTAGGAATGAAATTGAACGAAAACTAAACCATGCGTTATCTGCTCTGTGATTGGTGCAAAGAAAACAAAATGTCACTAACAAAACTAGCTATCTATTCCTCAAGGGTCAATTAAAGAGGGATCCAATAATAAAATACGAGGGCCATAAGATTTCTAGGACTAGAACTGTAAATTATCTTGGTCTGGTATTGGATGAACATCTGAAAATGAATGAACATATTGCCCAGTTAAAGATCAAAGCGTCAAAGTTGGTAAATAAATTAACATCTCTAACCACTACTACCTATAGGCTTCCAGTCAAAGTCGTTCTCCTTTACCAAGTTGCAATTTTGGTCCCAATCATTACATACGCCTCCACTTTGTGGGCGCACAGACTGGTGGAAAACAAATTCCTTGCTGCCAAGATTGACTCTGTCCAAAGAAAGCTCCTGTTGCGACTTACAGGGGTATTTAGAACCGTATCGTTGGATGGTTTGTTGGTGGCACTTGGAACTATGCCCCTCCATCTACAAGTTTTGAGAGCTGCTACTCGATATCTGTTTAAGGAGAAGAGGACAGGAGGAATCAGGAGAATCCTTGGTAGGGATCTTGAGGACATAAACGATCTACAAGAAATGTTGATTGACTTATGGCAAGATGAATGGGACAAATCAACTAAAAGTAGAAGAGTGGAACTTTTTCCCGGAGGTCCGAACTAACATTGACTTCAGCTTGCCCTATATGGAATATGGTTTGCTTCAGTTTATTACTGGACACGGTCCATATGGAAATAGGCTTCATTCTTTGGGTCTTCGGGATAGTGAATTATGTCAGTGCGGAGAAATTGCAACTCCCGAACATGTAGTGTTGTTTTGTCCACTCGATGATGAACTTTTTGCATCAAGAAGAGAAAAATTCTATGGCAGAGATGTTGCAGACATTTTGAAGAGTGAAGAGTTGTTACCTGAATTTCAGGAATTATGCAACATGGTGTCTAAAGTACATAGAAATCTCTTTGTCCAGGGTACGGTTTGATTTTCCATCTACGAATTGTGATAGGGTTGTGTCTCCATTCTTAGTACCAAATTGTCCGGAAACCGGCAGGGAGGAGGAGGACACAATTAAACCGGGAGAGAGATGCTGGTCTCCGTCCCCTAGGTTTAGCTTTTGAATTATTTAACTCAAATCCTTGTTATGTATAGTGTGGTATTATGTATTGATAATTATTATTATTTCCCTGTAGCTCAGGTATTTGTTTTCAATGATCGTTTAAGTTGCTTGGTTTTAACATTGTTTTGGAATTTCGTTTTAGAATGTTACAGTTTAGTAGGGTGGTCTTTTGAGTACATTAAGTACTTTGGTCATCGAATTTTTATTAGATTTCTGAACATTCAAACACAGAGTTAATATATGAATAATTATTGTCTTGGGGGCCATTTATATGTGGGTTAGTTATGTTCATGTTTTAACGTGTTTGTGTGTACAATCTTTTTACTATCTGCCGAACTTTGTTGTAAATTTTGGTAAATTTGGATGGGTTTTATTATTATCATTACCTATTCAAAATGTAACTGGGTTCATGTGAAAATTCCTACCTTAGTAAGTTGCTACATACATCTTTTTTAGTGTAACCCACTATTACTGCATGTTTTAGTGCATAAACAGTATTACTTTATATTTTAAATGTATTTAAATTTTCTTTTATTCTTTTTTTGGAGATTGTTTTGTATTATGTTCTAATTGAAGACTGTGTGTTTTAATTGGGATGAATGGCTTTAGTTTAAGAGGTGTATATCTTTAGTAAAGCTATATCTTCATTATTATTAAGAATTAGTTTTATTCTAGTCAATCCTATATTTTATTAATATTTATTCATTGTTTTTATTTTTAGAATTTACAGTTTATTCTATTCGCTTAGTACCCATAGAACATATATTTTAAAAAAATGTATATAGCATGTATGTAAATGTATTTATATGTAACTATTGCCTATAATAAATGTTTGGTGGTAGTAGACACGTTGGTTGATAGACTCAGTTATTATAAAGGTACTGAGTCAACAAGTGCTCCACTAGCCTCCTTGGCGAGTAGTTATGTTACTCATGGAGTATGCCTGCTGATGCTTACAGTGGTAAGTCGTAGTAAGCATCATAATATTCCAAGTCTGGAAACTTGCAGGGGTGGCGGTGGGTTTGCGGGGCTTCGGCCCCTCCAACGTGTCTGTAACTGTATATGAGAGTATATGTCTAAACATCACGAGTTTAAACTACAAGTCCAGCAGCGGTAACACTTCCGAAGATTTATTTATTTCTCGTATCTCCATATACAACTCGGAGACTATTTTACATTGGAGCTTAGCAACAACAACAAGCATGAACAATATGACAGGAAATTGGACGGAAACGGACATAGCCTTAAAATAAGGTATGATCCAGACATTTGCATAATAAGACTTTTATGAAAACTTCAATAAGGATGGCCGTCTCCAGGAACCCTGGACCTCCGGAAAACGAATCCAGTGCCAAAGCTTTGAGCTACGGCCGCTCGGGGTTTCATTTCATATCGCTTTCGTTTCACAAAATGTTCGTTACCGTTGACATGGATGACTTCGACCTGTTTCCTCTTGAGGGAATGAGAGTATGATAAAATAAAACCCTGAAGAACACAGAGTTAGGTATTGGGAAGGTCGGCGCATCAAGTTTGTAAACACTGTTACTTTTATTTCCATTTATTTAGTTACGAAACAGATTCACTTAAATTAGAAAAATAAATGGATATGTACGAGCTCCTAAACTTAGTTCCTTTCTTTCAATAAGCCTGCTCTTCATTGTGACGCGTTTCGCCTTTTCCACTGTGCACACAAAACAACTGAATAGATAATGAGTGAATCTCTGCACTCTTAACACCGAAGGTAGTAGTAACCAAACAGGTGTTTTCATACGGAGATGTTTATTGTTTTCTGCCTCATTTCTTTTGCTGCTGATGGATTTTTGTGGGACAAGAAAGGAATGTAGCCCAAAAGAAGATATTTCTTCGGAGTAAATGCAATACTGCTACCAAAATTTGATTGTGTATTACCATAACTGCCGTATTTGTAAATCGAATTCTAGGAATTTTTCACTATTAAATGTCGCGAAAGAGTCTAGGGTTGGGTGTTAGGGAGGTGTAGCGTACTCCCAGATAGCCACAGAAGTTTAGGTTGTGTATTCTATACAACAATTAGTTTGGCGGCCATTTTGGATCCAAGATGGCGAATTTTTCAAAATGTCGGATTTCTCCCTTTCGTGGTCCTACACCTTCATACCAAATTTGGTGTTCCTAGCTCCAGTAGTTTGGCCTGTGAATTTATATGGATGAGTGAATCAGTCAGTGACTGACCATGGGCCTATATACTATATAGACTCGCTTTACTTCGCTGGGGGCGCTGCCTCCAGACCTCCGTGGGAGCTGCGCTCCCAACATCCAGGTTTGGGGGGCTGCGCCCCCCTTTATCGTAAACAGAGTCACTCTGGCCGACTCTATGGTACAAATATACCACCCACCGGGGCTCGATATGTTTTTTTTTTCACTATTTTTGTGACCTACTCGTCATGGTACAACTTCATACCAAATTTCGTTTGCCTAGCCTTAATGGTTTAGAAAATGGGTTTTTGGGCGGCAATTTTGTATTAAAGATGGCGACTTTTTAACGTTTTATCATATTGTCGTGACTTATTCGTGAAGGTACACCTTCAAATAAAATTTCATTTATCTAGCTCAAACGGTGTACAAAATGGGTTTTCGGGCGGCCATTTTGGTTCCAATATTGCGACTTTCCCAAAACATTTTATTATTTTGCTAAACTACTAATTATGATACACCTTTATGCCAAATTTCGTATCTCTAGCCCAAAGGGTGTGAAAAATGGATTTTTAAGGTCCACCATTTTGGATCCAAGATGACGCTTTTGAATACATTGTGTAACATTTTCGAAACCTACTAGCGATGTTGTACTTTCGTACGAAATTTCATTTCTGTAGCATCAGCCGTTTAGGCTGTGTATTCTATACCACCATGGGTTTGGCGGCCATTTTGAATCCAAGATGGCGACTTTTAGAAAATTTGAAAATATTTTCCTTACCTACTAACGATAGTGTACCCCCATACCAAATTGCATTTCAATAGCCCCAGCCGTTTAAGCTCTCTATTCTATACAACAATGGGTTTGGCGGCCATTTTGGATCCGAGATGGCGACTTTTTCAAAATATCAGATTTTTCCCTTTACTTCATACCAAATTTGGTGTTTCTAGCTCCAGTAGTTTGGCCTGTGAATTTTGATGATCAGCCATGAGTGAGTGACCATGGGGCTATATAGTATACAGACTCGCTTTGCTGGGCTCCCAACATAGTGGTTTGGGGGGCTGAGCCATCTTTATCGTAAACAGATTCTCCCGCCGACTCCATGCTACAAATATACCACCCACCGGGTTGGCTGCGCCCCCATTTGGGAGGTTTCACCATCTTTGTTACCCTCCGATCATAGTAAACCTTCATACGAATTTTCGTTTGTCTAGCCTTAGTGGTTTAGAAAATGAGTTTTCGGACCGCCATTTTGGATTAAAGATGGAGACTTTTTTAATGTTTTATTATATTGTAGTGACTTACACGTGAAGACACAAGTAAAAATACAATTTCATTTCTCTTGCTCAAACGGTGTCAAAAATGAATTTTGGGCGGCCATTTTGAATCGATGATGGCGACTTTCCCAAAACATTTTATTATTTTGCTAAACTACTAATTACGTTACACCTTTTTGCTAGATTTCGTGCTTCTACCTCAAAGGTTGTGGAAAATGAAGCTGGATCCAAGATGTAGTTTTTAGGTCAAATGTGTAATATTATATTAACCTACAATTTATAATGTACTTTTATACCAAATTTCATTTCAATAGCCCAAGTACTTTAGGCTCTGTATTCTATACAACAATGGGTTTGGGCGGACATTTTGAATCCAAAATGGCGACTTTTCCAAAATTTGAAAATATTTTCGTTCCCTACTAGCGATAATGTACCTTCATACCAAATTTCATTTCAATAGCCTCAGCGGTTTAATCTCCCCATTCTATATAACAATGGGTTTGGCGGCCATTTTGGATCCAAGATGGCGACTTTTTCAAAATGTCGGATTTTTCCTTTTACCTACTCATGGTCCTACACCTTCGCTGCGCTCCCAACATCAAGGTTTCGGGGGCTGCTCCCCCCTTTATCGTAAACACTCTCTGGCGGACTCCATGGTATAAATTTACCACCCACTGGGTGGGGGGCTGCGCCCCCATATGGGAGCTTTTCACTAGTTTTGTGACCCACTTGTCATGGTACACCTTCATACAAACTTTCGTTTGTCTAGCCTTAGTAGTTTAGAAAATGTGTTTTCGGACGGCCATATTGGATCCAAGATGGCTGCTTTTTAATGTGTTATTTTGTCGTGACTTACACGTGAAGACATGGCGATTAAAATAGTAAATACGGCGGAAGTGGAAGAGCGTCTCGCCCTAGGAATTTGAGAGAGGAAAATGTAAAGATACATGACTGCACCTAACCTTACCTAACCTCCACTTTCCCATGGTCACTAATTTAAGATAATGTACGAAAATTGCAAAAAAGCAATTATTAATAATAAATACGAGCATATGAAAAGATATATCGAAAGAAAAAAAAAGAAAAAGTGTTGATTCAAGAGGGGTTTGAACCCGGGACCTTTCACTCAATAAGCGAACGTCTTGACCATTCGGCCACGAAGCCGAGTTAGGAAATCTCGGTTTCGTCGTATTTACAGTGGGTAGCGTCAGAGTCTGTCAGTATGACGTCGTAGGTGACGACGACTTCCGTCGTGTTTACTACCTTAATCCTCACTACACGTGAAGACACAACTAAAAATAACATGTCATTTCTCAAGCCCAAATGGTGTTGAAAATGATTTTTTGGGCAGCCGTTTTGAATCAAAGATGGAGACTTCCCCAAAATTTTGTATTGCTTTCTTAATCTACGAGTTATGATACACTTTCATACCCAATTTCGTATCTCTATCTCAAACGTTGTGGAAAATGGATTTCTAAGTACGCCATTTTGGATCCAAAATGGCGACTTTAGGTACATTGTGTTATATTTTCGTAACCTACAAACGATAATGTACCCATATAACAAATTTACTTTCAATAGCCCCAGTAGTTTAGGCTCTCTATTCTATACAACAATGGGTCTGGCGGCCATTTTGGATCCAAGATGGCGACTTTCCCAAAATGTTGGATTTTTCCTTTACCTACTCATGGTCCTACACCTTGATACCAAATTTGGTGTTTGTAGCTCAAGTAGTTTGGCCTGTGAATTTATATGGATGAGTGAATCAGTCAGTCAGTGAGTCAGTGTCCATGGGGCTTATAGTATGTGGACTCGCTTTGCTTCGCTGGAGGCGCTGCCCCCTCCTTTATCGTAAACGGAGACTCTCTGGCCGACTCCATGCTACAAATATACCACCCACCGGGTTTCCGGGCAGCCGTTTTGAATTAAAATGGCGACTTTTTTTTTAACGTTTTATTATATTGTCGTGACTTACTCCTGAAGGTACGTCTTCAAATAACATTTCATTTCTCTAGCACAAACAATGTCGAAAATGATTTTTGGGATGCCATTTCGGATCCAAGATGGCGACATTTTCAACATTTTATAATATTCTCCTAAACTACTTGTTATAATACACCTTCATACCAAGTTTCGTATCTCTAACTCAAACGGTGTAGAAAATGCATTTTTAACATACGCCATTTTGGTTCCATGATGGCGTCTTTGGGTAAATAGTGTAATTTTATCTTAACCTACTATTGATAATGTACATCAAAACCAAATTTCATGCCAATAGCCCAAGCGGTTTAGGCTGTGTATTCTTTACAACAATGAGTTTGGCGGCCATTTTGGATCCAATATGGCGACTTTTAGAAAATTTGAAAATATTTTCGTGACCTAATGGTGATGTTGTACCTCCATGTCAAATTTCAATTCAATAGTCTCAGCGGTTTAGCCTCCCTATTCTATACAACAATGGGTTTTTCGGCCATTTTGGATCCGAGATGGCGACTTTTTCAAAATGTCGGATTTTTTCCCTTTACCTACTCATAGTCCTACACCTTCATACCAAATTTGGTGTTTGTAGCTCCAGTAGTTTGGCCTGTGAATTTATATGGATGAGTGAGTGAATCAGTCAGTTAGTGACCATGGGGCTATGTAGTATATGGACTCGCTTTGCTTCGTTGGGGGCGCTGCCCCCAGACCCCGTCGGAGCTGTGTTCCGAATATGGGGGTTTGTGGGGGCTGTGCCCCCCTTTATCGTAAACAGAGACTCTCTGGCAGACTCCATTCTACAAATATACCATCCACCGGGGGGAGAGGGCTGGGCCCCCATTTGCGTTTTTCTCACTATTTTTGTGACCTACCCATCATGGTACACCTTCATACCAAGTTTCGTTTGTTTAGACTTAGTGATTTAGAAAATGTGTTTTCGACGGCCATTTTGGATTAAAGATGGCGACTTTTTTAATGTTTTATTATATTGTCGTGACTTACACGTAAAGACGCAAATAAAATTAAAATTTCATTTCTTTAGCTCAAACGGTGTCAAAAATGATTTTTGGGCGGCCATTTTGAATCAAAGTTGCCAACTTTCCCAAAACATTTTATTATTTTTCTAAACTACTAATTATGATACACCTTGTTGCTAGATTTCGTGCTGCTACCACAAAGGTTGTGGAAAATGAAATTTTAAGTCCGCCATTTTGAATCCAAGATGGCGTCTTTATGTAAACTATCAAATATATTAACCTATAATTGATAGTGTACCCTTATACCAAATTTCATTTCAATAGCCCCAGCCGTTTAGCCTCCTTATTCTATACAACAATGGATTTGGCGGCTATTTTGAATACAAGATGGCGATTTTTAGAAAATTTGAAAATATTTTCTTAACCTGCTTGCGATAATGTACCTCCATACCAAATTTCATTTCAATAGCCCCAGCCGTTTTGCCTCCTTATTCTATACAACAATGGGTTTGGCAGCCATTTTGAATCCAAGATGGCGACTTTTACTAAATTTTCTATTATTTTCTTAACCTGCTGGCGATAATGTACCCCCATACTAAATTTCATTTCAATAGCCCCAGCCGTTTAGCCTGCCTGTTTTATACAATAGGTTTGGTGGCCATTTTGGATCCAAGATGGCGATTTTTTCAAAATGTCGGATTTTTCCCTTTACCTACTTATGGTCCTACATCTTCATACCAAATTTGGTGTTTGTAGCTCCAGTAGTTTGGCCTGTGAATTTTGATGATTAGTGAGTCAGTCAGTGACCATGCGGCTATATAGGATGTGGATGGATGAACTCGTCCTGCTTCGCTGGGGACGCTGCCCCCAGGGCCCTAATAGGGTTGCGCCTTCAACATGGGGGGTTTGGGAGCTGCGCCTCTTTTATTGTAATCAGCCTCTCTGTGGTACTTCACTCCCATGGTGCCGATCTTCCCCCATCCCCCGAAGGGGGTTGCGCACCCATAGGGGAAGTTTGCACCATTTATTGTTACCTACTCGTGATGGTACACCTTTACACTAAATTTCGTTTCTCTAACTTCACTGCTTTGAAAAATGTGTTTAGGGCGACCATTTTGAACCAAACATGATGACTTTTTCAAAATGTAATATTTTCCTAAACTACTTATGATAATACACCTTTGTGCCAAATTTAATATCTCTACCTCAAACAGTATGGAGAATTTTTATGTTCCGTCATTTTGGATTCAATATGCCTTCTTTAGATAAATTTCGTAATATTTTCGTAACTTACTAGTGATAATTTACCTTCGTACAAAATATGGTGTTTCTATCTCCAGCGGTTTAAGCTGTATCAATGGGTTTGGCAGTCATTTTGGATCCAAGATGGCGACTTTTTCAAAATATAATGTGTCTGTTGTACTGTGATGCCTTCATATCCACCCATTCTCGGTACTCCCTGAAGACAGTTGAACGTGCGAAGCCGAATTCCTACACCACAGCTGAAATGGAACTTCCCATGCGTCGGGCACTCATCACTATGCCCCGTTCGATTGGCGTCAACTCATGACGACATTGAATTTCACATGAATCACTCACGCAGCCACTTTCCACAAGGTCTCACACACATCTGCAGCCGTCGCTGAGCCCTGCATGGGGCGTGGAAAACACGTGGTGTCCGTCGCGAAACAGTGATTTGCTATCCCATGAGTTTTACTAATCCAGTGTGTGTGGACTCGCTTTGCTTCGCTGGGGGCGCTGCCCTCAGAACCCCGTGGGGGCTGAGACCACAACTTGGGGGTTTTGGGGGCGCTGCGACCCCTTTATCGTAACCAGAATCTGTCTGGGGGGACTGTGGCCCCATGGTACAGATCTACACCCGCGTGGGGATGCGTATCTAAGCATGTCTAAGCTCTTTAACGAAAAAATACTATACAAGAAGTTATGACTGTTATTTTGGCAGTAACAACAACGGAAAGTTGGTCGTTTCCGCAAAGTCCGCCATTTGCTTAGAAAATGTATTTTCAAAAAAAATATTTTTTCAGTATAAATTAGCTATATGTGTGTTCTAAAAGCTCCCCAAGTCTTATGTTCGACCACGCACTGGTTTAGATTTTACGGCTAAAAGTTTCCTCCGAAAAATTGTGTTCACGAGACACGTCGCGGGATATTGAAATTTGACGGGAGATAATGCCTCGGTCGCCGGTAATTCATTTCGAACCTTCACGAAGTTCGCAGAACATGTGCTGATATATTAGTTACCATCGTTAACTTATATTGATCGAAAAACAGAAAAGGACGACACTGATTCGCAAAATGAGATCGACGGTAAAGACTGCTGAGTCAAAGTTTCTGGTACTTATACACTAATACCGCAATGGAACAATTGTGTAATGGAATAGTATGCTAGCATGCTTACAAACACAAATAAATACTTACCACTAGTGTGTCCTTTATGAAAAGCGACGAATGGTTTCCTCAGTATCAAGAAAATTGTAACCTCCATAAGGTCCATGGGATAACATAAACATGACAGTTACATCACGAAATTCATAGTTTACCGTTAAAACTTCTGCCACGCTCCATTCATTGTCATAAAGACAAGTAACAAAACTACCAGACTTAATATCATTTAACTGTACAAAGCCATCCCCAACATATTTTGTCCCAATGTTCTCTGGTTCGAGATAAGTACATTTTGTTGTCCTGGGAAAGCAAACGATGACATTTCTGAATATCTATAACAGGAAGAACCTTTTGCCACCTCGACACTTTCTGTTTTCGAAAGTATTCCACATCAGAACTTGGTAAGAATATATTTTTAATTGAAGGTACATAATCTTGCATGGTTAATGAAAAATCTTGTGCATTCTTTATCATTTCAGTAGCGCTTTTGCTGAGATTGTGGTGTGTAGCAAAATGTTTTATAAGACCCCCAATGCCATCACATGGTCCTTTCCCATGTTCAGCTGCCGTGAAAACCCATTGTTTAAATTTGTACGAGTGATTTTTTAGTTCCTTTAGAAACTGAAATCTGTTCTTGAAGTGACTAGCTGCTCCATCATACACAACAGTCAACTTCATTATTTCTGCGTGGCTTGCCAATTTAATGTGCTCCTCAATTTTTTTCATAGCGTATACAGCATGGGCAGTGTCATGTACTTTATCGTCACTAACAACAGCGTACGATCGGGTTTCATTGCCGCTGTATGTAACTGAGGTGAAAATTGATATTTGATTGAATTGCCAGTGGTAACTTTGGATTTCCCCAGGCAGTGTTAGACCAATTTTCTGTAGAATCAAGATGCATTACTAAATAACTACTATCGTCACGCGCCTTAAGTTTTTCAGTATCTACAGCTTTCTTTGAATTTCCTTCACTTCTCTATGCACAAGAACTTTAACTTTGACTGCACCAGTGTACGCGACGAAACTTTGCAACTGGACGGTTTTCGTTATAAGATCATTGTTTTCCCAAACTGCATAAGAAACCTCATCTGTTTGGTATTCTTTCAATTCCAGAGAAGGCATGTGTATTCCTTCTATACCAGGGCAATCGGCATTCTTGTAGCTTGCAACTTTGACTGTCAATTGAACATACCACAAGTGAAAAGAACTCCTGGAACACTTCCTCTTTAGTAGTTCTTTTAATACTCAGATTGTTTAAACAAAACGGCATGTTCAAATTTCGCACAGCAGACACAAACAAAAGTCTCTGTAGGGTTTGTGTATAACCCATTTCGGCCGCAAGCTATAAAATTTTGAGAGGTTCATTTTCAATTCTGGATTTTCTCTTCTTTCCTTAATTGGCCGTGTAAGGTATCGCTTAACTTCCCTTTTCTTAATACCATCTTCTACCACAGTGACAACATCGCTTTTGTTTGGGTTTTGACGGGAGCAGTCAAATTCGTCACATAGATAATACTTCAAAGCTGTTTCAACTGTGTTCTCATCAATTGGATGGCCACAGTATGGGTCGGGATATCTGTAAATCCCTTTGGTTTTTATTAGTGTTCTTGACTTGTCAATTAGTGTTCTTGACTTGTCAATCTAGTATTTTTTCACGGAAGGGAATAATAATAATACTAGTGCCTTTGACCTGGACATGGAAGTTGGTATTACTGTAGCCAATCGTACCTTTTTATTGTAAGACATTGTTGCGCTAAAGGCTTTATTGATATTTTCTTCCCATGCTACACATGTAAACACTTAACGGGACTGACTGGGGTGGTTTGAGGTGGTGTAAGATCGACATCGTACACTGAATTTACGATTTTCGCGAGAACTTTTTCAAATTCTTGAGACAGTTTACGACGTTTTTTTTTACGCATATGGCATTCGTTGGTGATTTTTTAGACTTATCGGTGGCACAAGGGGACAAGTGTCTAATTCCATTGCTCGTGCGGCCAAATTAAAAAAAATGTGTGAAAGCAGCAGGATCTTCATACCTCTGTTTATCAGTACCAGGTGATATTAACGTTGGAGTACTAGGTTGAATATTTGGTGTGGATGGTCCAGGAAGGTCTTCTCTTGCACTTACATAATACTCAACACACCGCGAGCACAAGGTATCAGCATAGGAAATAAGAAGTTGAGGATGAAACTCAATACATCAGAACTTAGTTTCAGGGTACCAACCCGGCATTCGCCTGGTGTAATTAACGATCTGGAAAAATATGTAAGGGTTGGAAACTTCTGGGTTAGAATACATGGCCTCCTGGATGAGAACACACTAACTCCTCCTCCTACTACTACTACTACTAATATAATAATAATAATAATGAGGAGGACGAGGATGAGATTAAAGGTGGTAACTAATATACCAGCACATGTTCTGCGAACTTCGTGAAGGTGCGAAATGAATTATCGGCGACCGAGGCATCATCTCCCATCAAATTTCAATATCCCGCGACGTGTCTTGTGAACACAAATTTTCGGAGGAAACTTTTAGCCGTAAAATCTAAACCAGTGCGTGGTCGAACATAAGACTTGGTGAGCTTTTAGAACACATATATAGCTAATTTATACTGATTTTTTTTTTTTTTTTTGAAAATACATTTTTTAAGAAAATGGCGTCCAAATATGGCGGACTTTGCGAAAACGACCAACTTTCCGTTCTTGTTACTGCCAAAATAAGTCACAACTTCTTTATAGTATTTTTTCGTTAAAGAGCCTAGACATGCCTACTCGAAGTTGTAAACAATAAGTATATATTTTGTTACGGAAAGGGAAGAAAAATTCCGAAATTGTGTAATTTTTGAAATTTTTTTCAAAGTTGCCACAATGTTTGGACACCCTGTATACACGACATGGGAGTAATCTTCTGACATCACAAACTACACACAAGTATCTATTAGACAAGAAAGGAATTACTTGTTTATGTTGATTTGTTGCTGAGATATGCTTTGTCAAAAGTAGTACAGAATACCACTTTTTGGTCTTCAGTAATAACCGACAATGAACTTGAGGACGCAATATCTCAGTAGAATTTTTTTTTTTTCCGGGAAAACAAAATAATACGGGTCTTTTAATTTTTCAAAAGGAACTCATAGATAAGATAAAATGAATTTTATGGGCGGTAACAGCACTATGGCTTACGCCCGTCCCGATACGGAACTCATAGAAAAAATAATTACCAAAATCCATGACTTGACCGGTACATGCCCTGCCTGAATTGAGATGGAATGCGTCAGCTTCAGTGGTTTGGAAATGGGTTTTTGGGCGGCCATTTTGGATTAAAGATGGAGATATTTTTAACGTTTTCTTATATTGTCGTGTTCTACTCGTGATAATACACTGTCATATAAAATTTCATTTCTCTAGCTCGAGGGGTGCGGAAAATGTTTTTTTGGCGGCCATTTTGAAACCAAAATGACGACTTTATCAAAATATAATATTTTCCTAAACAACTTGTGATAATACACCTTTATGCCAAATTTCGTATCTCTTTCTCAAGCTGTGCTGAAAATGAATTTTCGGGGTCCACCATTTTGGATCCAAGATGGCCTCCTTGGAGACATTTTGTAATATTTTCGTAACCTACTAGTGATAATGTACTTTCGTATCAAATTTGGTGTTTCTAGCCCAAACGTTTTAGGCTGTGTGTTCTATGTACCAATGGGTTTGGCGGCCATTTTGGATCCAAGATGCGACTTTTTCAAAATGTTGTAAAATGATGGTAAAGATTTTGCAAGATGATGCATTCCTTGTTTGCTACAGAGACACTTAACGTGAATGAACACAACATTGAAAGTTATTTAGAACGATTCGAATTAGTTTATTCAGCACAATCTATATCAGGGTAGTACTAAGTTAACCCGCCACTTTCACTTCTGAAAATCGTGAAAAATGGAAGTTATTGTACAAGTCTGAAATGTTGCATATTATTAGTTTATGATGCCATAAAACAATTGCACTATGTGGTCCCATGAAATATCTCTTATGTCGCTGTGGATACACATGTCTTTTTACATGTGTTTGTAAAAATGAAACAAACAGAGGTCACACCTTTTATGATCGAATTATTTACCACTGAAAAAATGGATACTAATTATGTTACATTTTTGTCATTATTTTTCTGATTTACTTGATAATTTAGTCCATATTTATAGAAAAAATTGATGCAGATTGGCAATAAAATGTAAAAAAAAAAAATGTTTTGACAAAAAAGGCGAAATATAATAGTGAATTACATTACTTACTGCAGCTAATATTGTAGCTAGTTGGCCGGTTGTATGTTTTATAGTAAAGCTTCTCAAAGTAAATAACTTGAGGTGAATATTATTTGAAATATAAAAACTCAGTTTACATGCCATATACTTCTAGTGTGACCTCGTTACATGGTGACCGCCGTTACAATCGCTGTGACAACAAGTTACATGGTGACCGCCATTACAATCGCTGTGACCTCCTGTTACTTCACACTGCTCTCCTTATAATTCTTCTGTAAGATCTGTGACTTTTTAGCTGATTGGCCTATTTGATGCAGTGATACTTTTTAAGTTTCTTTGTTGATATAATTTGGAGGAATTTCTCCTCTTCTTTGGTGTTAGGTTTTATTTTCTTCTTCACATCTGCGAGGTTTGATACAATTGATTCGGTGAAAACGAGCGGTTTCCTTAGTGCACTAGGAAATTTGTATCCACGAGTCAGATTTCTAATCTTACTGGTACGAGATGGAGAGGTTGTCATCTTTAAACGTTCAAAATGCTTATTATATTTATTAGCCAACTTTCCCAATTTTTTGTCTTCTTACGTTCCTCTTCTAGTTTCCTCTGCAATGCTGATATTTGCTTCATTTTGCGATGTTTCTTCCCCGGGGTATCGATACAGGAGCTGATGGGCTCTCTTCACTATCTGGTGGTGTAATTGTCTCAATAATTGTTTAGCTTCTTTTTTCTTTTGCTTTTTTCTGTATTTGCGAACCATCGCCAAGACCTTCTTTCTATCAATTGTCTTTTCCCTTTCCGTCATATTTTGTCTAGTTTTCCAAGTACACGTTTCTTTTCTTACTGCTTGGGATTTTCTGACATACTCTCTTTTCTTTTCACGTTCATCTTCTGTTATTTCGCACGTCTTCTACGTAGCCTTTCTCGGTCTTCCCTTCTCTCTTTTTTTTTTTTTTTTTTTCAAGTGATGAACCACTAAGTTTCCTTCTTTCCCTGATTTTCTTCTGTGAAAGAAAATCTTCATTTTGATCGTGTTTAAACTGTCCGCATAGGGTAGGGTCTTGATTTTGAAGTTGTAGGAGTCTGAAATTCTATTGCTATATAGGAAGTAAAAGGAAATAAACAAATGTAAGGAAACTGTTTCAAATTTTAACTTTAAAAAGTATTTGCTTTAAAATATTGGTCATCACATATAGAAAAAAAAGTGCAAAATCACGTTGTTAAGCAAAATAACAGTGTATGTCGAATACCGACGACAGCAACTTGTGAATAAAGTGAAATTAAATATATTAAGAACATTATCTATTTCATTTACTACTTTTATAACTTTTAACCAAAAAGTCTTTTTCCTTCAGCACTCTGGAAATAAAGAGCATTTTGAAAGGGAGTATTTGGAGACACTTGTAATCAGTGTTCTGTAGAAAAGTTTCAACAAATTGAAAGTTAAGAACTATTTCCCTAACGTACAAGCTGTAGGACAAAATAGAATTTCAAATTGAGTACAGCTTCTCGATGTACACTTCGTTTCGCAAAAGTATGGAACTCAAGATAAACTTCGAACTCTTGTGAATGAATAGATTACAGTTTCAATTCATATTACATGCACTAACAATAATATTATAATTAGAACTGAATGTGCTATTTTAGAAATGGACCTAATTCAGTTTTCTGTGATCATTTCTGTCCGTATTTCACTGCACTTAAAGCCAAGTGGTTTTCCAAGCTTATTTGTATTTAATAAAGCCGCCAATGAGATTCCAAAATAAGTTACGAGATAAATACAACCCTCTAATCTACCCCATTTCTTTTATATTTCTAAGTGACTTTTCATTACTAATTGCAATATTTAAATCTTTATCATCAGAAAGAACCTTCAAATTGGAACATGGTGTACCGACGGCCACACAGGTAACAGCGGTCATTTTTTGTATCGTCCGTCACGCAGAGAAATAGTCAATTCGTGACCGCTGTTACAGTGACCGCAGTTTCATTTTCGGTCGGTAGCTTCACCTGTCGTCCACACGTGGGCTTCATCGTGCTTCCCCCTTCAGCTATTGTTATCATTGCGAATATGGTTTATAAAATAATAGTTTTATTTACATACAGGAGTAAACTTATTCTTTGAATCAAACGACCGTTGTTACGCTTTCAAAAATAATGTATGAATTTTTTTTATATATTTTGCACTTATCTGTGTAACTGATTGCTTAATTCCTCGATTCAACAGCACTCACAACTCACATATGCCATCTTACTTCACTTCAAGGTATTGCCAGTTCTGAACATGTTTTGTTCGGTGGGTAATGACGTCATTTGATGGTATGACCGTTTCACAAAAATATCGAGACATGACTTAGAGGATCTCCGGAACTTACATAAATTCTCTACGGAGGATAATTTTGTATTCTAGTATGTTTAGTCCGCTTTTAGAGTAAAAAGACATACTTCGAATTTGATGTTTAGTTTCATTCACCTGCAAAAGATCCTATTTGTGTAGCGGGACACGTGACCTCCGTTACATTTCATACGTGTATAGTTACACAATTTCAAATATTTTTCGTCATCCAGTTGTCTGTAAAGGTAAGGACACCAGTGGGGATTGTAAATCAAGGCAAGTCTCCTTCACTTCACAATTATCTAATCCTATCGAACCCTGGGACTGAAAGTGGCGGGTTAACTTAGTACGACCCATCAATACTTTACACTTGCGAAAGTTGGAGTACGACCCAAGCCGAGTATTTGAAAATAAGGTTCTGAGAAAGAATACGGGCCGAAACGGAATGAGATGACTGGAGAATGGAGGAGACTGCATAATGAAGAACTTCACGGGCTGTTCGACTCACCCGATGTTGCAAGAATAATGAAATCACGACGACAAAGATGGGCAGGCCAAGCACCTCGGATGGGAGAAAAACGAAGACTATAATCTTTGTTGGAAAGTCTGAGGGAAAGAGACCGTTGGGAGGACAATATTAGAAGGGATCTTCTTCGAGAAGTAGGTGTTTGTGATGAAAATGGCTTGTTCTTGCCCAGGATAGAACCCGATGGCGAACGTTTGTTACTACGACGATGAACTTGTTAAGTTAAGCCATAAAGTAAGTAAATAAGCACAATCTATATCAGACGAGAAGAAATCTGGTACATTATTGGCGGCTTTGGGTTTCGAGGCATACGATGTACTAAAAGATACTCCGGTAATACCCAAAACTTATGAGGAAATTAAAGGAGATTTATTGGTACAGTACAGTATGGACATGAACACACAGAAATCATTGAAAGATTGACTGTTTAATCATATGAAATTTATGAGTTTCAATCTATCCAGGAATATGTACGAATGCTTAAAAAGCAGGTGGTCCGATGTGGTTATGGAGACTTCATGGATGTAATGCTACGAGATCAATTTGTGGTTGGGCATGGAAGTGATACTGTGCGCAAAAGACTGTTATCTGAGGCAAAGTTAACTTTTAGTCAAGTTGTAGAGATAGCCTCCTTAACAGGTAGATTTGGAATCGGATGCCTTAAAAATAAACAGATCTTCAACTGATAATATAGAAGCTATTTATAAGGAATCTAAGTAATTATGATTCAAACCAATCAAAATTCTAACACATATAATTATAGACAATATCCGTGCAAGAATTGTGAACGGTATTATGAAAAAGGAAAATCTCGTGCATATAATGCTATTTTCCTTGTAGTAGCAAAAAATATAGTTAGTGCAAGAAATTGACAACGTGGAACACCTTGTTGAAACTAATCAGGGTATTTCGTTTCAGTTTAAGTCAATATATGTAGACGAATTAATGCCTATTGAAATTCTTATTATGGCAACAGTAGTTAGTTCCATTAATCATTCAATTGTACTGACATTAGACATTCAGATTGGCAATCAAATTTGTAATTTTCTTTACGACACAGGATCTACACTGAGTTTGATACCGATTCAGTTATTACAAACATTAAGTTGTGACAGATTTGTCACATATAATCCAGGTCAATTATATTTGGCCAATAATACTACGTTAACGGTACTGGTATACAATATTCAATTATATAGTATTTTCAATGGAGTTCTGAAATTAGTGTCTTTTACTGTTACTTATCAAATGTACTAACAAGCAATATTGGGCAGATCTGGGTTGGATATTTTGATACCAACTTGCGTGAAGGGTTTGTTGGAGTTGCTAAAATATCATTAATAGAGAATGAACCTGGTAGAGACAGTAAGTTTGGTAAGACTGAAAAGCTAGATTTAATTTAATTTATTTTCTTTCAGTGGGGTTACATTTAAGCTTCTCTACATTGGATTGTCATCGTTATATTACAGACAAACAACAGCTTTATGCCCTACAATTAATACATATATAGTGAATTATAAAGATATTAGAAAAAGAGATAGGATTATAGGATAATTGGAGGACGTAGTTGAAGTGCAGCATTAATATTCATATACTATTTCCTTCAATTTATTTTTAAATACGGCTAGCTTTCTCTCCGTTCTGCAGCTGGGTGGTAGTTCATTCCAGACCCTACTTCCTAATGCACACAACGTTTTTCAGCCATATTTTTCTTTATTACTTTTGGGTACGCGTATACTGCAGGCGTTATTGGATCTTAGACTGGTATACTGTAAGTTATTTGAAAGCACTATTTTGTTTTTTAGAATGTAGTTTTCAGTATGAATTGTCTGGTGAATTCTTAACAGAAATAGATATTTTTGCCTTGATTCAATTGTAGGTAAACGAAATTTAGTTCTACCTGCACGGGAGCTTAGATGTCTAATGTTACTCATTATTCTGATAGCCCAATTTTGCATTTTTGCTCATTTGCAGACATTGTATCGATTTGTTCCGTATAGAACAGATGAACAATATTCAAGTAATGGCCTAATAAACGTTTTATAGAATAATAACTTATAATCGCAAGGTATAAACTTACATACGTAATAAAACTGCTTTATTTTATATGCAGTGCTTGCACAGGTTTTTAAAACACGATAGGAAAATGATAGGTTACTGTCAAGGTATACACCAAGATATTTCATATATGAACTAGGGCAAATATCCGCTTTTCCTATTCTAATACGTTTTTCAGGTAGTAGTTTCGAAGTATTTTCAGAGGAAAGTATTAACACTTGCGTTTTGGATTCATTCACTTGAAGCATATTAGATTTGTACCAACAGAGGACATGAGGAATTTTGTTCTCAATCTTTGTTATTAGTTCATCCAAGTTATCTGATGAATCATATAGAATACAATCATCTGCATATAGGTATAGCTCAAGGTCGAAGTTGTTATGTGCATGTCATTAATAAATATGTTGAAAAATTTGGGTCCAAGAATAGGTCCTTGTGGTACACCAAGGGAGATATTTAGTTTATTCGAAATTGAGTTGCCCACTTTGGTACTAATGCTTCTATTGTTCAGAAAGTTTTCCACCCAATTACAAGCAGAAATGGAAAAATTACACAGAGTGCAATTTCTGTATTAATAACTTGGGTTGAACAGTATCAAATGCTTTGCTTACATCTAGAGATACAATAGCTATAAATTGTTTACCTTTACGGTCTAGAATTTTCCGCCAGTTATTTACCAGTTCATGTAAAAGTAATTCCGTGGAACGATTTTGTCTAAATGCAAACTGTTTATTTATTAATTAAATTTTGATTACAGACATATTGTTCAATTTGAATATCTATCACTTTCTCTAGAATCCGACTTAGAGAAGAAGTTATTGAGATTGGTCTATAGTTATTTATTTTATTTACAACGACACCTTTAAATACGGGTGTGATCATTGCATGTTTCCATATTTCAGTGAAACTACATTAATCGATTGAGGAATTAATTAAGTGAGCTAAAGGTTTAGCAATCCATGGTGCAAGCAATTTCAAAATACG
>JAGDQP010002090.1:0-109888 GCA_022664845.1 Lepisma saccharinum
GAAAGAAATAATTACCTAGCAACCATAGGTTTCAAAGTTCATTTTCGTTTCTCCATGTTCGGTAAGGATCTTTTCTACTGGACAATTGAAATGAAACTTTTCAGTAAACTTCAGCTAGTGGCCCACCTAAAATACAAATAGTGTTAGGTTTCCTTTTGGTGTTTGAAATGCTACTTGCTTAAGTTTTTAGTTGTTTCATTGTTTGCTACATACTACAAGAAATCATAAATATTTTTCCAGAACCCAGGACATGTGATAATGTTTTCTGTTAAAGAAAAGAAAACTCCAACCCTTGCTCGCTCACTCGCACTCTCTCAGAATCACCCACCGCCGACTCTACGTTAGTTGGGTGGCCTAAATGTATGCTTAGAGAAAAATCGTGTATAACAAAGTCACGTAAACATTATATTGACCATGAAAGTACATAAATTTATGTGTTGTACTTCCTTATTTCAGTATCTAAAAAGTCTGTAATCCAAGTTATAATTTAAGTGATATGAAATATATATTATTTTTTTTTAAAAAAAAAGAAAGAAAGGAAGGAAGGTGTAGGATCGATAGTATTCGATCTATAGTCGATTGTACGAATCACTAGAGTAATTATGTTGTTGCTGTAACGTGGAGAACTGCTAAATAAAAAGTACGTAAGTCCAAGTAGTAGATTATGTATTATTTGGTCATCATATACACATATAATAATTAAATATCTTGTGTAGTAAAAAGTAATCCATTATTTTGCCAATAGATCTGTATCTCGCGTTGTATAAGTCCGATCGGGTTCAACGAGATGGCGTTCAAACGATGAGATTACGTACTACAAACACTGTTCATATAGTTGTGATGAGTTGACTCAGTGTTGTGTGAGCGCGCGTCAAAATGGACACTAGCAAAGAGAAAATACGCTATATTTTACAGTTTTTCTTCGATAAAGGCGAAAACGCAAGCCAGGCGGCTGCAAATGTGAATAGTGTTTATGGTCCTGATACTGTAACAGCCAATCACGCGCAATTTTGGTTTCGTCGATTCCGTTCCGGAAATTTTGACGTCAAAGATGTACCACGCACTGGAAGGCCAAGTGTCGAAAATGTCGATAAAATCATGGACATTGTCGCGTCCGACCGTCATATAAGCACTGTTTCAATTGCCCAAGAGCTAAACATTGCACAAAAAACCGTGTGGAACCATTTGCATAAGGCTGGATACACAAAGAAGCATGATGTATGGGTGCCACACGAGTTAACGCAAAAAAACCTCATGGACCGATTTTCCATCTGCGAATCGCTGCTGAATCGCAACAAAAGCGACCCATTTCTGAAGCGGTTGGTAACTGGTGATGAAAAGTGGATCACTTACGACAACGTCACGTGAAAACGGTCGTGGTCGAAGCGCGGTGCGCCGGCGCAAACGGTGCCCAAGTCAGGATTGACGGCCAGGAAGGTTTTGCTGTGTGTTTGGTGGGATTGGCAGGGAATTATCTACTATGAGCTGTTCCCCTACGGCCAAACCCGTAACTCGGAACAATACTGTCAACAATTGGACCGTCTGAAGGCAGCAATCACCCAGCTTTGGCCAATAGGAGAGGCATTGTGTTCCACCAGGACAACACCGGGCAACACACATCGATAGTGACTCGCCAGAAGCTCTGGGAGCTTGGTTGGGAGGTTCTTATGCATCCACCTTATAGTCCGGACCTGGCACCGAGTGATTACCATCTGTTCCTGTTCATGGCGAACACGTTTGCTGGTGAAAAATTCGCTTCAAGAGAGGCTTGTGAAAATCGACTGTCTCAATTTTTTGCCAATAGGGACATGGGCTTCTATGAGAGAGGCATCATGATATTACCTTCCAAATGGCAACACGTTATCGAACAAAACGGCGCATATGTGACCTAAATCGGATCATTCTAACTATGGTAAGTCAAGCCTTCAATGTCATGTAAAAATAATGGATTACTTTTTACTACACCAGATATATGTCAGTAGGACATATACAGGGTGTATCTTTAATGGTGGGTCAAACTTCAGAGGATGATGGAGAATGTCAAAAGACGTGACTTAAGCGAAGAAGTTGTGATCCGAAAATGCGTCAGTGCTGAGCTATAGTCCACCGAAAATGGACCAAAGCAGAACAAAAATGAAAAGAACGAGAGAACGAAGTGTCGGAAAAAGGTCGGGTCAAAGGAACGATAGCAGTATGTGCCCTGTAGAGTCGATTCATGCACACATCGTTGCGAAACAGTGGCGGCGAAAGGGGGGCGCATATGACAGCACTGGTTGGGAGCGGAAACATGGGGTCAAACGTACCGGGATGATGGCAAGTGACAGAGTAAGCAATGTGAGAGACGGATCCCGAGTTCGACAATGCAGCAATCCCGAGCCAGAACCCGCCGAAACTGCGATGGAATACGACACACTAGCGAGAACTAGAGAACGAAGTTTCGGAGAAAGGCCGGGTCAAAGGAACGATTGCAGTATGTGCCCTGTAGATGCGATTCATGCTCACAGCGATGCGGAACATTGGCGGCGCAAGGGGGGGGGGGCGGAAACATGGGGTCAAACGTACCGGGATGATGGCAAATGACAGAGTAAGCAATGCGAGAGACGGATCCGTAGTGCGAATTGCAAGAGCCGCACGTTGCGTGGTATGACGCTGTCGCGACACTGGGGCACGTACAATGCTCCATACGACAGCGTCCATACATTGTTTCCTGAAAGCCCTATTGCCGAACCCACAAACAACACGTGTCGTCGTGTTACAAGCGGCATTCGTCACCTGTCCTTGCGTTGATATACGTTACGTACGTTGGTGGTTGCACACAAACAGAGGAAACAACACGAGGCTCTGTCCCTGTACGCCCTCTGTATAACATGACTCGGCGGTAATGTACGTCATCGTTGTGCAGGTGACGTGTTTCCTTCCCGAACCTGCAGACGGCGTGTTACTATTCCGTGGTTAGTTGCTCAGTATCAGTACCTGTGCGTTGTCTGTGCTGGTGGTCTGGAGAGGGCGTAGTGCGGGAGTGAAATGGCGTTCACGTTGAAAGAACTTGCAGATATGGTGTTTGTGTATGGGCGAGCGAATGAAAACAGTCGTGCAGCTGCAAGGTTGATTCGCACCAGGTATCCGGACAGGCGCCATCCAAAGTACACCGTGTTTCCGAGGCTGTTCCGGCGTTTACGGGAAACTTGCGCCCAGTCAGTCACGACCGCGGCAGGCGACGAACAACCAGGACTCCCGACCTTGAAGAAGAGGTTCTTGAGCGTGTGACAGAACACCCGTCGAGCAGCACTAGAGCATTAGCACAAGAAGTGGGGGATTGATCATAATACTGTGTGGAGAGTACTATGTGAAGAACAACTACACCCCTATCATCCACAGAAAGTGCAAGACCTGCATCCTACAGACTTCGCACCCCGTGTGGTGTTTAGTGAAACGCTAGTGCAGCGCTGTTTGCAAGACCCGCAGTTTCTTGCCGCCATACTCTTCACAGATAAGGCCTGTTTCACGCGAGAGGGTGTATTCAATCCCCGGAATAGTCATGTGTAGGCCGACGCAAATCCGCATGGTACCATTGTGCATGGGCATCAACAGCGATTTGCGGTAAATATCTGGGCAGGCATCGCCGGTGATCACCTGATAGGACCATATCTCTTACCGCCTCGCTTAACAGCACCAGTGTACGCTGTGTTCCTACGCGAAACATTAACTGCATTCGTAGAAGATGTACCTCTTAATGTTCGTGTACGTATGTGATTTCAGCATGACGGGGCCCCAGCACACTTTGGCGCAGCTGCGCGTCATTGCCTTGACGATGGATCGGAATTGGCGGTCCGATTGCTTGGCCGGCACGCTCCCCTGATCTGAACCCCATTGATTTCTTCTTGTGGGGTTATGTAAAAGCGCTCGTCTACGACACACCTGTCCAGAACGAAGAAACCCTCCTTGCACGCATCCTCGCTGCCTGTGAGATGATTCGGACCAACTCAGTCATCTTCGAGCGGATGCGCCAAAACCTATTACGGCGATGAAATGCCTACATCGCATCCCAAGGACGCCATTTTGATCAGCTGCTGTGAATGTAAGTACATTTGCTCATTGTGTTTTAGTCCTACCAGTATCATGTGCAGTCTTGTCTAGCATTAGTATATGTCGTCCTACATTACCACACCCACTGTACGATTGTTGTACCTGACCTTCTACCGCACTCCGTTGTCGTGTATGCCGTACGTATTTCGTGCTCCAAGGATCCTGCTTCTTAGGAGCGCTCTGACACTTCGGTGATTTACGGGCTTTGCGATCATACATTCCTCCACACCCTTGTCAACAGCCACACTGTATACCGCGTTTGTGACGCCGGAAACGAGCCGCCACGTGTCTGCTGGCCTCTTGTCGCACTGGCACTTTTCCCAACGCTCCGCTAGTAATACAGTACATTGCTGTGTTTCTTCGCATGCGCCGCCACTGTTCCGCATCGATGTGTGCATGAATCGCATCTACAGGGCACATACTGCAATCGTTCCTTTGACCCGACCTTCCTCCGACACTTCGTTCTCTAGTTCTCGCTAGTGTGTCGTATTCCATCGCAGTTTCGGCGGGCTCTGGCTCGGGATTGCTGCATTGTCGAACTCGGGATCCGTCTCTCACATTGCTTACTTTGTCATTTGCCATCATCCCTGAGAAAACCCTCCATTTTTTTTTTTTTAATTGTGTGGAAAGCTGTTATTTATGAGCCTGGGGGAAATTAATGGAGGGTTTTCGTGAAAGTTTTTTTTGTTTGTTGTTCTTTTGTTTTGTTTTTGCGTTATTAATTTCCACTTTGTAAACAACTGGCATATCAAAATACGAGCTCGTATATTCCAGCTCCAGACTTCATTTCTTGAATCTTTAACTGTAGACTAAATAATATAGACTTGCACCGCTTACCTATTTTCGTCTGCGCTAAAATCAATGGGTGTTTGCTTGAGCACGTGCTTTTGAAGCCTGCCGTTTGGGGACTCTTGTGGATACTACTGGAAAGAACCAGCGACTGAAAGTAATCGCCAGAGTCATCTAGCGGCAGGCTTCAAAGTCACGTACAGACGAAAATATGTAGGCGGAATATTCCTTCAGCTGCGTGGGCGAGATAGTCAGCTTTGGAGTTTTTTGAAAAAGTACTTCAAAATTTTGAACTGGAAGCATTAATTTGGGCAGACTATTTGTGTTTGATGGTAGTCTTGTGCGCTTCTAGAACACAAGAGCATGTAAAAAGTTTCAGTTTCTGCAGTATCTTTATCGTTGGTAAAAGAAAAGAGAGTTTTGCTAAATGTTAATGTAACAGGTACTTTGGTTTGTCAAAATTTCAGAATGTTCCGAACTTTTCGAAATATCAGAATTTGTTTATCGTACTGCGAAGAACCTTGTTCCTTACAATTACTGTGCACCATTTAAACTAGTGTCCAAATTAAGGTCCCACGTGAGGAGGCGATGAACTATCAGTCGCTGTATTTATACGTATTACGATACCTTCAAGGAGAATATACGGTTTACCAAGTTCTACGAAGTGGTTTATTTCAGGGCGGGATGAAATTATTAGACATTGTAAGATGTACAATTTCTAAAGATTTTTACGAAATATTTGGAGCAAGCAGTGCGAAAATCGAAAGGTAAATAATGATGATCTGCCAAGCAATACAATTTCATAATTCGTAAAATTTAATAACGTAAAAATACTCTCAGCGAGAGGGGAAAGTTATTTATATCACAGTCTACATAGAAGCCAGGGATAAATTTTGACGAGAAAGGAATTTTCCCCTCACCCTCTTTCCCTTACTCCGAAAATAATTTATTGGACACGCAGAAAAAAGTAAAACAAGTCAATTCAGAAAAACACCTCCACTAAAACAACATACTAATATACAAGCACAATCACGCATTCTTCATCCTGCTCATAATCTCCAGTGTTCCCATCTATCACGCTCTTGTAAAAATTTAGCTCCACCAGCTCCTACCATTCTCACTCAATAGTGTCAGAGCTCTGCTCCTGATCATCCTGATTGGGAAATTTGCAGTTTCACCAGGCGAATGAGGGAATATACCTTGAGTAAATAACTCCATGGCTCTACAGCAGGCCCGTAGCCAGCCGAAACCCTTAGGGGAGGGGCTGGGCAAAATTTAAGGGGGGGGGCTAGTCGATATATCAAACAGATGCCTTGGAGGAACGATTTTAAGTTAAAAAAAATCTGCGTGGTTGCATAACAAACAGGAGTAAATTACATAGATTTCAGCGGAATTTGCTGTACTTTTCATCAGTAAAAGAGACTGTCATTGCCCGGTTAGATGCCAGTGGTTACGTTTATCACTGATTTCTATCCACACTTACTCCAGCGAACGTCTGAGAATCCCCTACTTCCTTTGGGCCATTCCTTGCGCGTCCGATGCATAATTGTGGAATACAGTTTTTGATAGAGCGGGTCTAAAGTCTTTGAGGATGCTATGCCGCCTCAGTTCTACTCTTAATAGTATTGAAATTATCCAGATTTAGAGTTCATTTTCCCACACTTCGGAACCCTATAGCGCCGAAACGAAGCATTTGTGCATCTTCGATGGTCTATACTCACATCAGGAATTTCGTGAGGTAGGTATGTCGGCGGTGTTTTACAACACTCTGTAAATACATTGCATTACCTGGCCGCAAATAACGCACATAGCTTTCGCCGATAAGACATGGTTACGGAAAGTAACAGAGAAACGGTAACGTGAAACGGCTAATTATATTAGACCTGATTTAGTCCAGACTCGGCAACAATCCAAATGTTTTGAATGGACACCGGTCCTGATTGTTGAGAGATCAGTTGCTTGATCTGGTAAAGCGTATGAGCCAACATAATATGCAAAATTATCATCACTATTATTCAAAACTGATCTACAAGGATGGCATTCTTATTTCCAGAAATTTAAACAGCTAAAGTTTGGAATCATTTATTTCCCTATTTAAATCGAGACAACCAGACCAGTGTCGGTTTCGATACTAGCCTACAGTTTCTGTTACCAAACCAACATGTGATTTGACTCAACCTACTTATTATAGTCTGATCACTGGGGGAATCAAAGCCCGCATCCTTGGAATTCAATCAGCACATCCTTTCAGTTGTGTGGGAAGATTCTTATATTTGGGCTGATATATGTAGTATGTAAAGTTTAAACCACTTGTGTAGGTTTTATAGCTAAAAGGACTTCGCGCCTCATGAATAATCCTGGATCCCAATAAGCGTTTTTTAAGCTCAATTGCTTCTAGGCACGATATTTTGGATTCCGCATTGTAGCGTTTGTCCGTCTGTCTCTCACAAGCCAAATATTATATCTATATTAATAGATGAAAGTTTTCTTTTGTATCTTTGTTAATTGGTTCTTTTATTTCTTTACGAATTGGATCAATGCCTGTTTTTGCTATTGGTCGATTTCTTTCCTTGACCCAGCATTATTTGTAGAAAATATCATAAAAAGATTTCATTTTCTCGTGTTTATCTTGCCTATAAAACTTTTGGATATGTTTTTAAAAATCAATTTGGTTACATTCTGTCATTTTTTGCTAAGTATAGCAATTGAAAAAAGTACTATCTTTTTTGCCAACTTTTTAGCATTTCGCCTAAGGGCCATTTCAGGCCGGTTTATTCTTATCCATTTTTCTATTTCTCCTGATTGGACTAAATATATAGATGTCGCTGGAGAACCTTTGTTGCACTATGCTTCTGGAAGCTGTGTGGAATTTTGTTCTTTTTAGTTTTTATTTTCTTAAACTTTTTGTGTACTCTTTTGTAAGGACTTCAGCAAACCCCATGGTGCCTAATGTGTTTTTGCGCTTTTATATGTTAAACCGTACCTATATTTTTTAGGGGAAGTTTGCTGATTTCCTGTGGGAGTATCAATCGTTTGTTCCAGGTAGGAATGGACTTAATGATCACAGAGATTTTTGCTGTGTTAGCTGGGCTTTTTATTGAACAAAGAATAGACTGCAGCTAGACTGCTAATTTATGGAAGTGAATGAAACAATGTTTCTACCTTTTATAAAAAAAATATACTCTAATAATATAATAACCTCTTTTAATTGAAACTAACTTCAGGCGACACTCACAAACATATCTCATTTCTTCTCTTGTTTTACAAAAATTGGACCTTTCGAACCGCGCCCGATAATCTAAAAATGACCTTTTATTATCACAGGACGTTAATTCGTGTTTGACTATTATTTTGTAATATTTCTCGCCTAAGAAACTTGCCAAATGAATTTGCAACTGTGTAAGGGGTCGTCAATGGCACCTTTTCTGACATTTTCTATAGAAAAGTACTTCTAAAATTATGTATAATGTGCTGGTTTTTGTATTCATAAGAGCTACACTCAATTCGAAAATAATGAAATACGATTGTGACAGACCGAACTTGTATTAATTTAATTTTATTTAATTATGTACTTTAATTTCCGATAATTTTGCGATATTTCAATTTAATATATTTCTTAGTAAATAAGACATGGCGGATTGAATTTCTCAACACGAACCCTTTTAGCATTTTGAGCACCCAGTTGAGTATTGCAGACAGTCGAGAGTAACATACGCCAATACTTTGAATAACGAGAAATCAGAGCATTGCACCACTGTTTCATAATTCAGAAAACCAATAAAAGGGCCACCGGGCAATGCCAAACTCTCTTCGCTACAGCTCTTGACCTCTACAGCTTTCGACGCTCACACTCCAAATTGAAGTCGAAGAATGTCTCTGAAGATCATCAGTAATATCAGTATGAAGAGAAAACTTTTTTTTTCATTAGTGAATATATTCTGAATCAACAACTACCAGCAATCTCAAAATGGATCACATAGCTATACTTTCTTCAGCATTTATTTAGAGGTATGATTTCTTGGCCTTTTCAATATTTGCTGTGTGTTTTGGTGGAGATTGCGGCATAAGTTACATATGTTCTCAATCGTCGTTTTAGATATAAATCCATTGAGTTCCGATTAAATTCAAACAAAATGTGTGTTTCGTATACCTGCGCTATTAGGTATGTCGTGTTCAAACTTTGCATCCAATTAAGAAAGAAATAATTATGTATTTACAGTTTTCGTTAGATCCCTTTTAAATCAGAGAAAGATCCGTCCATCTGAAATATCAAAGGTCAACTAATTTTACGTTAAATTGTCACCTCTCGTTACAACCTACCACACAGTTCACATTATTTCCAGATATGATCCAGCATTTTCTCGCGACATTAACCAATACTCTCGCGACTTTCACACGATATACTGTATAAAAACGCACATTTGTACCAATAATATACATTTAAGAAAATGTATATGAAAAATTTCTAGGAGGGGTCTAGGAAAAATTTAGGGGGGCTAATCTACAGTCATTGGTCTGTCAGGCGTTTCTCGTTCAAGTAGGGTGTCCTGTGATTAACGCAACGATTTCCATTACCGTTTTATCTCGCTCCCAAGGCCGGATTTCTCTACCCTTGAATTCAATTTGCTTCTTATGTGGCGTCACGATACTGGGTCAACACCGAAAAATGGGACCTCCCACCAGGATCGAACTCGGAACCGCTCGCACAGAAAGCGAGAGCGTTAACTACTTGACTAAGGAGGAGTTCCATGTAGGCCTACCTTGAATACTGTAATTCAAAATTTTACTGGCGGATAAGTTCGGAAGTTTGAATCAAACTTTTAGATGGCACAGAGTTGGTATTGATCTAAAGCTCTATACTAGATAACGGAATACATCAAGATTATAAGAAAAATTCAAAAAGGTTAATTTAGAAAATGGATTGACCTTGTTTTGATAACGCATCATTTGTACTATAAATATTACCTTTTACGTACCTTTATTTAGCTACGGATACCAATGTACCCGCCGGACAAATCAAACACTCTGCCTCCCAATCATTTCTTCCTTGTTTAAAACCAGGAAATCTCTTGCTCAGAGCATCACTAAAATTACATTTTCTTTTCGGCATTTTAATGTCCCTCACTAAGGAAATAACTTTAAAACAATGTGTTTTGTGTTCCTAATTTCTTTCAAGGCTTTTCTGTACGCCTTCCTTTCCTGACGGCAAGACGAGCAGTGAAAATTGAGGTTTTTAAATCGACTGAATATTTTTGTTCGTTTGATTTATTATTATTGTATTGCTCGCTGGCTACTTCTGTCGATTGTTAATTCGTTCGAAAGCAGAAAAGCATCTCGATAAGCAAAGACAGGAACACTTTTATATCTGCTGCAGTCGTAAACTTCCCCTTAATAGACACACACACAAAGGGTGCGACTCATTGTAACAATGTTACAATGAGACCAAAGCACTACATTATTATGAAAAGGTAACGCAAGATTTGAAACAATATGCAACTTTTTCTTTCCTTTCTTTAGTTGTTATTCTCTAAAAGTACAAAGTTCACCAGCACCAACAGGAAAAAGAGGACATCGGGAGGTTTTCTAAAAAAATCCGCCCGGACACTTTTCAGATATCTCGAAAAGACGACATGTCCGGGGAAAAGATGACGTCTGGTCACCCTATACATGCCATGTTTGTTGACAATAAAAACTGACACCTGTGACCTGTCCCAGTACCTAACACACGTGTATACAGAATTTAGTGTTTGTCAATGCACATGTATCGATTTGCATAAATAAAGACATTTGTATAAATCTATATATTATAAAATAGGTCAAGTATTTTATGAAAGGTGGCAACACTGGCACTTGGGGATGGGAATTCTCACAGAATTTTGTATTGTGTCGAATAATGTGTGTGTGAAGTTTGGTGCTGATACGCATGTAGATTTGGATTACTTATATACATATGTCATTTCTACCAAACAATATATATTTATATATATATATATATATATATATATATATATATAAAAATAATAATACGAAATTTATATATCGTCACCTTGGAACCAGAAGATACTATGTCCACTTTTTCTACTTTTGAGGAAAAACTGTTTTAAAGTTTGAACTTCCATTTAAAGACTGTATAAATTAATTTCATTTCTAACATTTCTAGTCATTTGGTGGTCGTTTTGTGAGATATTATTTTTGCGGTTGATGCCCTTCAATACAAGGTCTTTGACTTCAGTGTTAAGTCCATTTTGCCAAGAAATGGACATAGTATCTTCTGGTTTCAAGGTGACGATATATATTTAAGAAGCGCCATAGATGTTAGCAGAGCTTTGCTTTAGCTTTCTGTAAAGAATACAACGAATTAAAATTTCGGAAGTCCTGGATTCAACTATCCTGCCTTAGGTTTTTCCTCAATCTTACCAGACAAATACCGGGATGGTACCTTCCACGTAGGCCTTGGCTGACTCATTTCTGCATCCTTTCCCCTCACCCCACCCGACCATATAAATACTCAACAAGTCCATAACAAACAGTTTAGACGCTCATGGTGCACCAATTCGAAAGGGGACGCACAATAAGAATGGAAAATGAAGCAGAAACCACGAAAAAAATATCCTGATGGGGAGTGCAAGCAGGTGAGCTTCCATCTCAATATCATTTGTCAGTTCGCACTACCCACGTAATAACCTATTCTTATGTACTGTACATGTAAGCACGTCGAGAAATCAGACACTATGACACATGGTTGCAGTATAGGATCGCGAGGGGAAGGTGACACGGAAACTTGTAGATCACGCACTTTTACAAGCTTCCTCTTGCCTGATAGAATCAATTGGGAGAAGGTTGATTAAGAATACACGACAAAGTCAATCAACACCTTCCTTCTGGGAAAAAAAAAACTTTTTAGAGCTTACATTGTTAATTACCTTTTTTTTAAAAAAAAAAATATCAAAGTGATACATACATCTATAAAACATCTATTACTAAAGAATCCAATTTTACAAAAACTGGCTGCATCATTATTATATATATATATATATATATATATATATATATATATATATAAAGGGCTCGTGAGCGTAAGTCATCATTTTTTAATTTTCTGATTTTTGTGTTTTCAGTGAAGGAAAGTAATGTTCTTTTATCTGTCGAAAAGACATACGTTTAGCAACAAAATAAATGCTCTTAAGAACTTAAACTTTTTAGCCTGAAGTATATAAACTATCTCACTTCCCCTCAAAAATTATTTTTTTTTTAAAATATGCCAGCCGACGAGCCATATTCCATACGTAGGTTCCTACATGCCTTAGGATATCAGAAAAACTTTGATAAACAATGCACTTAGTTCCCCCAGGGTGGCGATATTTCCAACATGGCGGATGACGTTTTCTGATTGCCCAACCATGTATGGAAACCTGAATATCTATATATATATATAAACAAAGAGCTGAATCAAAAACCACTGCTTGAAACGCGCAATTTCAACTCTTAACGGTTTCTTGACCAAACCATTTGAAAATAAAAGTTGCATTTTCCACTGAGAGTTGGTAACATACAAGGCTTCCTTGATATCGAATTTCAAACTTCTTCAGGAGCACTCATTTGATAAAATGGAAAACAGAAATTTTTGAACCCCCGTAGAAGAAAAGGGATGTGATTCAGCGCCATGATTTATGTACGCAGACATTCCTATTGGTAGGTCTAAACATTACAGAAAATTGTTGTCTTATATTCAACTCCCTGACCCCCCCCCCCCAAAAAAAAAGCCTTATTAAAAGTACCACATTCGCATGGTATCATGGAGAAAATCCGCTTGCACTGATCTTCGAAATAAAAGTTGCAATTTTTATTGGCTTGGACACATACAAAGATTTCCTGAAAACTAAATCTCATATTTGTGATATTTAAGTCCGAAACCCGGCATTTTTTTTTTTTTTTTGCAAAGGATCATATTTGAACCCTGTAGGAGGAGTGATTTAATGCCATGAATTTGTATGCAGACACCCTGTTGGTAGGTATAAACACAAAGTTGCAGCCTTATATTTAACTTCTCCACAAAAAAATAGTTTACAAATCCAATTTTATGCAATTGGATACTCAATTTATACACTTAATTTTTTAGAAAAAAGTGTCTCCAAATCTTCAAAGGACACTTCCGGAGCATTTTGGATTCATCTATCTAGCTCTTATGGTTTTTGTTATATGAAAGTTTACTTACACGACTACGGGAACAAATTTCCATCCGCCATGTAGGAAATATGGTCGCCCCGGGAGAAATAAGCGCAGAACATTTTTTTTTTTCAAAATTATTCTGATATCCTCAGACATGTAGGAAGTCATATTGGAGTTATAAGAAATAGCAGCATTGTTGCATTGTACACCTAAGTTAGACAACCAACATGACAGTACAAATATGTGCCAACCCATGGCATGCCAGGATATTCCTCCATTCGGAGGAAGAAAAGTTGATTCGTTCAGCATCATATAGAGAACCACGAGATCGATAGAAATTATATTCACGTTAATTTCTAAGAGACAGGAATTAATGCAAACAAAAGGAAAATAATAATATGGACATCATGCAGGAATCGTCACTATGCATTGTTCACACACAGCGTGGAAGAGGGAGAAAGCAAAAAAAAAAAAAGAGGGAAAGAAAATTGGCGCAATACATGGAAATAAATGAAATTTTCATGCTTATGAATACACAGTTTGCGCCACTCTCTTCCTGCCTCCTCTCTATCTGTCTTGTTTTTCTCCCTTTATGGGATAAATCTCTTTCAGAAGCACTCGTGATAGTCATTTACAACGCTTAATTCCTTGAAGAAAATAATTGGAAATATGGCGGGAAATCGAACTAAAAAACCTTGAGAATGAAAGTCCATTGAGCTACACAGACCATAACAAAGGAGTTGTTAAATCATCCATTAAACTCGCTACTCTCAGCGGTTTATTTATATACATCCTAGCTTCCTACTCTCCACGTTCCCATGGTCACTAATTTAAGATAATCTACGAAAACTGCAATTATTATTAATAAATATGAACATATAAACATACATTTTGAAAGGGGAAAAAATCTTGCGCCAACGCCGGGAATCGAACCAGGGTGTTTTTATTCAGTAACCCAACGTCTTACCAATATTCCAAATTGGCAACTGCAAATTGATCGCTTGTCAGTCTTTTTTACGGTTAAGAAGTTATTTTTCCACTCCCGTCTTTAATCGCAAGTAATGAGACAGGTATCTGGTTCCTGCCAGCCAGTCCAATACGGTCTACACAAAGAACTTTTAATTAACTGATTTCCTTCCACCACCTGTCAATATTACTTCTATGCATACCCCATAGATTAGTAGGATCGGGGAATGAAAGGGAATCAGTGAATGTTGTTAATTAAAAGTTCACTTTCTGAAGACCGTATCGGATTGGCTGGCGAGAGACCAATCAGGAACCAGATACCTGCCTCGTTAAAGGTTGTGTTGTTTATGTAGCAAGGTTTTTTTATCCAGAACCATTCGCCCTCCTCCACAGCACAAGGTAAGCTTAGATGAAAACAATACGGCGCCCACTCTCGCATAGGCGCAAGCTCCTTGAACTATAAGTAATACTGAGAAGGATTTGTCCGGTATCTTGGTCTGGTGGTCAGTGTGTCGGAAAGCTGATCCAGAGGTCCCGTGATCGAACCCTGGCGGCTAGTTTTTTTCCTAATCGAATTTGAAGTTTTAAAAGTACGATTCTCTGAATGTAATTCCACGTGTTTGTGATGACAGTATCACGGCGAGACCACTGCTTGCCAGCTCTCAGTGTGGCTTACGATATAAAAAAAAATCAACGTTCGATTCCCGGGGGAGGGCAAAGATATTTTCTTTTTTCTTAAAAAATATACTTTTATAAATTCCCTTTTTTCGATCTTTCCCTCTCTCTCTCTGCACAAATCATGTTTTATTACATTGAATAATAACGATTCCTGCATGATGTCCATAGTATTTTTCTTTCTTTGCATTCATATCTCTTAGAACTAACGTGAATGTAATTTATATCTACCTACCTCGTAGTTCTCTCAATGTTGCTATTCGGCATACAGTGCAACAATTCTTCTGGAGGAAAACGCTACTATTTCTTAGAACTCCAACCTTCACTTCTGTACAAACAATAATTGTAAAATAGTGATTCAACCAGTGTTGGATGATTTGACGTGGAATGACCCTAAGACCCAGGTTTCAAAAATACAAAGGTGTGGATTTGCAGCAAAATCTGAAATCCTAAATAAGGGGTCGTATAAAATTTTTCAATGCCTTTTGTGCACAAATCAATTTGATCATTTTTTAAAGATATTAGCCTAGTTTGTTTTAATAAATAAATTTAAAATAGCCAGACACACTTACATACCTTACAAAGTATTTAAGACACCAATGCCTTGCAAACTACAGTGAGATGATGAGTACAAAGATTCGAAGACTCCTCGTAGTAAAAAATCGGAGGGTGGCATCGCACATTACAATTATGGGTTCAACCTTTCCTTCAAATAATAAATAGAAAAAACGGTTAACCGCGCAAAATTTGACTATGTAGAAGAATAATTGCTGAAGAATTATTATCCGTTTTAAGTAAACTATAATGACTAAAAAAAGATTAAAAGAAAAACTTTTTAAAAATATACTTTTCTTAAACAATTTGTACTAAATAAAAAATAATTGTTTATACATGACTAAAAAGAAAAGCATAGGGCGCGCGCTCTCATATAGTCACTTAATAAAGTCTTGAATTGCCCAAATCCTAAAGTGTTATGCAACCAGACAAACACAACATCGCTGCATGCCAGAATTTATTTTATGATAAAGAAATCTATCTTTAAAATATATATAAGTAACAATGGGATATTGTACTGTCACCCGACTTACGTCGCCGTGCAAAATTTCATAATTGTATGACGTAGCGAAATTAGTTAAATTAACGTTGCAAGATGAGGACACCACGAACCATTGTGAACTTAAGTCGGTAAAAAGCAGAAGGAACACCTTAACAAACCTGCCTTACTGAGGCGACAAAAGCAAGATTATATGTAATAAATTAGCTTTCTTAACTATTGCTTTTTAAGTGAATCTTTTGAATGAGGTTTAATTTTTAAGTTAATTAAAATAGGCTGCCAAGGCCTTAATTTTTAAGGTCCCTTTTAAAAGAAAACAATGAGAAGTCTTTTCCCATAAAAGGAAGGGTACACACTTATTCTATAAATTAGAAGGGCTCTCTAGTAAGAAAAATAATAATATATTAAGTCGCGAGAAAATTATTCTCTTCACTGAACGCAGGTTATATATTATTCGCTAAATCTACTGGCAAGTGCAAATAATCAACAGGACTATTTTTTAAAGTTTATACACGAGCTTTATTACAGATGTATTGACTGTATACAAACATATGGAACATTACACATATCACATACACACACATGTCATTGAAGATAAACTTTCTATACTTCTTGAGACTTTTGAGTGACAGCTGGGGATGAGCCAGTCTTTTCTTCTCCCTCCTCCACGAATATCTTTCACTCCTTAAAAATGTTAACACTGAGCTCGTAATATTGATAGGTTCAGTTTCACAACCTAAAATAAATATTATGAAAAAAGACTGTAAAAAAATTAAATAGGGAATATTTTCAATATTAATCTGCACAGAACGTATCGTATTTTACTCTGAAAGTATACTCGCACTGCAACCATTTGAACGCTCCAAACTTATTATCCTTAAACCACATGATGAAACACATTTTATTGAAAGTAGCCACTTTTACTAATATTTATGTTTGCGATATTTCAAATAAAAAAAAGTTATCAAGTCAAAGGTTATCTAAGGTTATTTTGTTTCTGCTCCTATCGTAAAAATGGGATAGAAAAAGTCCCGCGGACCGGACACAATGGAAAATAAGACAGAAAACGAACTTGGACCGTGATTCTGGCTTAATTCTTTCAAGTTTGAAACACTGTCGGGAGCAGACAAGAGGTTAGCAAAAGAAAATACTTTTCTTCTTGGTTGTGGGTTACATATAACTGTTATATTTCTTTACTGGACTCAAGTGTTTGGTTTCTAAATATTGGAGTTAAATAATTCAAATACTACTCTTCTGTGCTAGCAATATATTCAAACTGAACATTTTACTGTCTATTATGCTACGTAATCTGATGGCACATGTAATTGTTAATATTCCCTGCGTTGTACTCTTCAGATTTATTCCTAATCCTGACAGTTATACTGAAAAGTGAAAACATAAATCGTTATTTGTTTTAAGTTCAGCTGTAAGTTTTTAATTCATGAATATCGATCAAATTCACCAACTTCTTTGGCGTTTCGTTCGTGAGAGTAAAATAAAAAGGTACAGAAAGTGGTGAAATTTTGTTTGAAATGAAGCATGCCACACAATGGAAAAATAAAAGCAGGTAAAAAATAATAATGTACGTATTAATAAAGTTGCAAATAATACAACTATACATTAGAGTATTTACAATCTTCGAAAAATCACTTAAACTAATAAAGAAATACAGCATAAAACAGATATACAAAAATAAGTAGCATTATATACATTTTACACCAATCAATTGCTAATATCTGTAAACTAACCAAAAGTAACGAACCTTAACTATTGCACCATTATGCTCGACATAGAACAATTTGACAGGATTATTGCGGAAAAAACTTTTTCAAAATATGAGATCAGTTTAATGTATTGGTTAATTTGCTACTTGGAAAGAATGCAATTGTAAAAAATAATCGCCAATGATATTCCCCACTTTATCCAAGAAAAAAATCGCTCAAACTAAAATACACTCACCTGCAATTTTGAGGTGATTCATACTAACTATAATATATCTATCTATCTACACTACTATTCGAGAAAAATAAAATAACCTGCATAATACTGGTATTGACAAAATAACTTTACTTATAAGAAAAAGTTTTTTTTTTATTTCTTTAGTTTCAGGTACTTCACGAAACGGAGTAAAGATAAACTTACGCTGCACAGAAAGCTACGCTGTAACCTTGTCAATTAAAAATAATAACCAAAATCAACAGTATGATTTTCGTGGTTATTGCGAACTTCCACCTTCTGGTATATAACAGTTTTCTTACGGAGATTTCAAACATATGCTCAACCCAATTCTCGTACTACTACAGCATAATGCTAATAGTTCTCAAAATATTTCCGTTCTGCACAGTCTGCAATTACAAACTAAGCATACGAACAGCTTCACCCAGTAAGCAGTCTCAACAAGTATAGTAAATATAGAATATACTTTATATAACGTTGCGGTACTACACCCACCTGGCAGTACCATAAATATATTTAATACAACTTCACAAGATTTAAGTCCCCCGTGGAAAACAGCATGTCATATCAAATCTCTTGAGAATAAAATATCTGCATCAAAATGCAAGGCTATTTACAGCTAAAAAAAGCACCATAACATGCACTAAGATTTATATATATGTATATGACCTCTTTTCTTTCAAAGAATGAACTACATGTATATGTAATTATATATTCTTGAATTACTGTTCTTACATTTAATGAAAAATATTTAGAAGTTGAAATGGAATGACATATTTTCACAAAATAGAAAATATAAATTACAAATAATACTTTACGGAATGAATATTTCATTGGCTTATCTACATTTTACTAAACTGTGAAACACGAACAACCATTTTGTAACATCAAAACTTTTATACACAATTAATGTTTTTTCTTGTAAGATTTGCACGTTACAATACATCAGTAATCTCAAAACGTAATTTAATTCATTTGTTCATCAACTGCTTTTTCTATAGAATTCTTGAACCATCCAGCTTTGTGACAATAAATCTAATATCAAAAGAAGGAATTCGATTTCAAACTATTTACCCAGAGAAAGATAAATGAGTACTAACAGTAAGACTTAATTTTCATGGTAAGAAAATTATTATGCTATTATTACAACTTAGCTTCTTTTCTTTTCTTAGCATACTTTCTGCATGCGTGACAACAAAAGTATAAATTGTACGGTCTCATTTAGTTCCCCTGTAGGAACTACTGAGTCCTAAAAAGACAAACTCACTTGCTGAAAACTTGACTAATGCAAAATCTATTACTAGTAAGCATAAGCTGCTAGCTCTAACTGCATTTAAGGACAAAACCAAAACAGATTTCACCTCAAGGTTCAATGTCAATTTACATGTGCATATGGTGTGCAAATCTTGTTTCTCTTGATGCAAATGATGATTGCAATAATACATGAAACACAACGCTTGGTACAAAATTACTTGGCTCAAAAAAAAATTACATCAATGAATAAGTACATCAAACGTATAACATTTTACAAAACAATATGTACAATTGTATAAATATGCGCATTTTCAGCTGTCAACTGTTATAAAACACAATTGAATATAAGTAAAATCACAGCAACTTCTGACAGTACTTACACTATTTAAGCAAAAAGTAATGTGTACTCTAAAGTGAAGTCAATCTGGTTTTCAAGCTGTTTGAAGACTTGTGTAAGAATAGAATTTGACAGTGAGGGATTTTTAATATTTATATCTACTAGTTCAGATCACCAAATTCACGAAAAATTTCACCCTAGTACGATTAAAATTGATGAAAGGAAAACAAAAAGTGTTTATTACAATGGTATGTGTCGATGTTGGTTTACAAAGATATCGTCGGCTTACGAGTGAAACACGTAAGTCAAAAAACAGTTTCGAGAAAACGAATTTGTAATTTTGTAAGTCGAAGAAAATAATGAAAAAATAAATTGCGGGATTCCTATGCTTTTATTTACACCAATCGGAAGAAGACACATACATCTTTAGTCTAGAAAACCACATTAATTCACAATAGCAAATTTCTGACTTAATGTTTTTCACTTGTACGCCGACGATATATTTCTTAACGAACTTCACAAACACAATAGAAAAGCGGCAACGTTTCGCACGAGTTTTCACATGTAGGAGAGAAAATAGACAGAGCGGGCTGGTACGGGGCTTGTGCTAAAGAGACACCATGTTGTTAACTGATGCTGGGTAACAATGTGGCCAGGTTATGGGAGCAGGAAAATGACTAAATGGGTCGGAGAAAACACCAAATGGAGAAGGAAGTGCGGAGGTTACTAGGAGTAGGTAAGGAGCTTCCTAAAGGAATAAGAGGGTAAAGAATCAAAACAGGGGGAAATAATAATAAAGATAAAGGGAGAATAATGAAACGATATTGAAAAATAGACGTTCAGTTGAAATATCCTAGACAGTTACACTTGCATTTCATAATTCAATGAAGACAATGAATAATACTAATTGCATTATTATGCACATAAAAAAACAGTAAAATAGTTTGAGAAACATTAATCAGTTAAGTTGTAAATTAGTGAAGCTAAGAAATAAACACATTCGTACACCTGAAAAATGATTTCAACTGTAAGTACGCGGTGAAGCTACGAACTTTCGCTCAGGACGATACAACATTTAAAAAAATAAAAACTGCTAATGTGTTCCACGCAAATAACATTTTATCGGTTTTAGACTGTTCGCCTCCATGATTATTGCTCTAATACTGATAATGAGAAATTCCTATAGACTTTTAAAAGTCATAATTATTGTTACAGTTTCTTTAACAGTGCCACACTGTGTATTTTCTTTATAGTCTAATACCCTATTTTAAAAACAGCACAGAAAATCAGTTTTCACATTCTGTCTACAATCATCTACTATCAAGAAAAAGATACAACAGTCATTAGAATATATCTTACAACACCGTTTGGTTCTAATAGCATGTAATAAAGTATCATTTTCAAGATTCACTTTATAATCTTGTAATAAAAACTGAAACCAAAAAATAAATGCGATAGAACTCATCGCCTGAGAATGTACATAAATATATATATATATGACACTTCATTTTATTTGAACTTGTATACTTAAACATATTACATGCACACAAACAGTTCGCCAATTCAAAAGATTAATGGAGCTTTTATACATACGGAAACAGATCAAAACCCTGAATAAAAACATACAACTTTTTGGTTGATACCAACATTAGGTATGAAACGGAAACATATTTTGATAAGTAGCACATTTCACTAGAAGCAGTTTTTTCTTTCAAACCGCATTTCACTGTTACATTTCCGACCAAATTATCTGAGCACATAAAAAGGAAGACAGAAAATTCTACAGCTTTTTAGGGTTACACTGCCGATTTGTTTGCACACCTTACACACACATATAATCTCTTAAATCAACTGCGAAGACTTCTTGTACACAGACAAGTCCATTCAGCATGAAACATAAAAAATGTTTTCAAAGTTACATTTTTACTTACTGTTTATATAATGTCAAAATTTTCAACTAGTGATCAGTAAAAACCCGAAACCATAACGTTTACATATACACGAGATTTCAACTTCATATCTAGCCTACTTATTACTTTCAATAATTTTTTTCTAAATGTGGAAAATTACCAAAAAATGCATTTTTGTCCGGATGGCAAAAGAATTCTAACAGTCTAACTTTACATAATATATGAAGTATAGTAGAAAATAATTTTATTCAATAGAAACCTATTTGATGTCCTTGTTACTTTCATACAACACTTTCTTCTTCTGAAACATAGTTGTGTTCACCACATTCACTCTCCAAATGGGGCGCAACTAAATTGTCATTAATATTATTTGAACCAACGTTTAGCTGCTCTAACTTCCTGCACTGTGCTTCAACAGACAAATCATTAAACCCCATACTGTTTTCTGCATAACACATTTCATTGCAATCATCATCCTCGACATCACACGAAATCCCATCTTCACTCAACCCATATGCACCATATGTTAAACTACTCACTCCAGCTTCGTCTACGAAATAATAATTGTGACATACTAGCTGCGATGGTACAGAATTGGGATAAACTCTTTCGTGAGACCTTGGTAAACATGTATTGATTGTATGAGGAAGTAAGGGACAAAGCTGAGATTCCACACTATGCTTTGGCAATTTTGTCGTAGATTTGTTATATGGTTTTATGCGCTTTCTAAAATCATACTCGCTTGTACGGTAACTGCATATGCCAGACGCGTCCTGACAAACTGAATCGTCACAGCACAATGGGCTGTACGTGTAATGTTGACCATTAAGAGAAAAGTTACTTCCTTTTAATTTATGAAGAATGCGAGAACTTTTAAGGGGATGAAATGTGTATGCACTGCACCCAGTTAAAATATCATTTACTGATGTTGCACTTATCCTGAGTATGTCACTTACCGAATTGCCTGTAGATTTTGACAACTTGTGAGTACGAATTGGAAGGTTTTTGTCACACACTCTTGAGGTAGGAGCATCTTTATACTTCAGAAAATAGCTGCTTTCCACGGGGGGCTCCTCGTTTTTTGAATAGTCACTAATATCAGCCACAACAGCTGAATCAGGTGTAATGTCTTGTGAGTTTTGGTTACATTTCACTATATTTGACGACTCATTACTATTTAATAACTGTAAGTTCAGAGCAGGATACTGATTAGACCCAGCGTCAGAATCTTGCTCATCGTCCACACTATCCTCATATCCCGATGGCATGGAATTCAATGAATCGGATAGATCTTGCATGTGATCATTCGAACTATGAACATTGCCGTGAGAATTTGATGTTGACAGATCAGTAAGAAAATCAACGTTCATGTCAGATTTAGAAGTAGTATCAGTAGGGGCGGGCGACAAGGAGCCGTGGGGAAGAAAGGCGGTTCTGGCAGGAGTTATTTTACTCAAATCGTTTATGCGAGGACTTTCATCAATGTCCTGGCATATGCCTACTTGTGGAAGAGACCGCCTCTCTAGAAGTGTATGTTGTTCCCCCACGCTCCACTGTCGCCCGCCTAAGGTTTCCCCCTGGTGGAGTAGAGGTTCTGGACATGGACGGGATCGACTCAAGCTTCTATAATTGTTACCACAAAATTCCACAAACCTATCAGATGCTTCTTTGCATGGTGGGAATATGCGGATGTTAAAACTATTTGCAGCACTTTCCGAGCTACACGTGCTTGCACATTTATACAGATGTATATCTTGTGCACTCGCTGCTCCTCTAGGGGCAAAGCTGCTTAGAGTGTCGGAACTAGTATTGCCTGGACCCTGTACATTCATTTTGGGATGGTAAAATGCCTTATCATTATTTTTTCCTTGTTCCACTTCGACTTCAGCTATCTTCTCAGATGGCATGTGTCGAGCATAATGAACGCTATCAATACTTTTATAACAGGGGGTCGAGGATCCTGTACTTGGATTGTTAAAAGCTGTTACACCTTCTTCCAAACTTACTTGAGCTGATGAACCTTTCTTACTCATACTAGACTGTTGAAGAACTTCATCCATGGGTTGTTCAGGATCTCCAGAGACCCTGAATCTTACAAAACCATTTTCTGCAAACAGCATTGATGAAGGTCTACTATGAGTAGCCGGTAAAGTCTGAGCATTAGTTTGACAATTTGGAGAAGCTCGCCCTTCGGATATAGAAGACATTAAAGTTCCAGACTTTTTGAGGGAACGACGTTTTGGTATGGCAGTTATTGGCAGCATCGTATCAGAACTAGGAACTAAATTACTCAAGGGAAAAGAATCATCATATACCTTCTTTCCAGTATGCATCGCATAATTACGTATAGCCTGGTTGGTGTTGCAAATTGTTGGATACATGTCTTCCGTTGTTTTGTTTTCTTCAGCAGGTGTAGCAGCACAACTGCATAAAGCTAAACCACAACTAATTGGACTGGGTCCACATGGAAAAAATGCAAAAATATGTCTCTGTTTTTCTTCCACTTCATATTGACGGAGAGGTTGAGTCGCAACAAATGACATCAGGTAACACATTGAGATTTCTATTACTCGAACAGAGAACTGGAAACCCCACCATGGCCACGGTCTCGGATCTTGCTCACTCAAAATTCCATAAACACCAAACATCCCGTATAACTGTACAGCTGCCATCAGGAGACACAGCATTGCTGTTGCTAAAGTAACTCGAACTGCAAGACCCAATGTCGGATGAGGCAATCTTCGAGGAAGAGACACGCCGTCTATATGCATTTTCGTGAAGTTTGATCGCATCATCTCACCTTGCTTTCTTAATGCTGCTCTGTATAATGCGCTAAAGATGTATAAGTATCCCAAGGATAAAGCCACACACCACATGATGAAGAAACTTTGGCAAACGAGAAGAAGGAACTTTGCATGTGGCACACTTCCTACTACAATGTCAACACTAATGTTTAGCACAAAATGGAAGACAAGTACAACGGCAAGTACTACTGGCGTCTGGATACGAGGACTGAACAATTGCACTCTCGTAACTTGCAGAAGAGCGAAAAATAAAACAGCAAAAGCAGATGTTAAGCATGGAAACACAATATCTAACATAACATTAGACATCACCTGTGGATATGAACTGCGAATATTATAAGCATCGTAAAATAAATATACACTTCGAAGGGTTCCTATTACGAACATAAATCCGTTAACAATTACAAAATATCCCCTTGTTAACAACTGATGGAATGTATTGATACGAATAATGTTAAGAAGGGACAGAAGGGTCAATAATGTAAAAAGTGAACCCATGAGGTAGACATGGACATCCCAGGCTACACCCCACACATTAAATGTGTTTTTCAGCTTTAGGTCTGGCTCAGGATATGGAGCCTTAGGATCGGGAACTATGACAACTTTGGGTTTCTCTTCTGGTTCTGGTTCCGGGATCACTTGAACAGTGTCTAACGGAGGATTGGCTTTCATGTCCGTCATGGAGTCCTTATTTACATGGTCCAATAAAACACTACTACCCCCACTACTACCGCTACTACTCCCCGTGGTAGTAGTGATGATGCCACCACTCCCAACTTCACTACCATTACTGCTGTGAGAACTATTATTATTATTATTATTAATATTATTATTATTTACAATGTCCACCGGAGCAAATACTCCCACACCTATAATGCCGTCTAAGGGTTGCTTTTTCCCACTACTTCCGGACAAAATCCGTGTAGCTGTAGGATCCTGCAAGATAGGAACAAAGTCAAATTCAGTATTATTTGCTTCGGAATTTTCCTTGTGAATATGGCTTTGGTTGTCAACCTCAGAGTATGTCACTTGAGATCGTGTACTACCAGGTGTTGTTACAGGTATTCCTCTTGGATGTGTAGTTCCTATCACTCCTCTTGATGGTTTCAGCATTGTAGCATTTGTTGGAAGAAAACCTGCTGGAGTATTAAGCGGTTTCTTTCTTTCAGAGCTCGGTCCAATTACCAGATCAGGAGGACGAATCGGTATCCTCTCTCGTTCTGGTGGGGGACGAGGTGGTGGTGGTGGGCCCCCACCAGTTATGCTCGTCCCCTCAGATTGGCTACCTCGAAGAATTGGTTTATTAGCAAATGGGTTTGCATATTCTGGCGGAAGAGGGGGCTTGAAGCGTGTTCTACTTGGCGGTGTGTAAACAGGTAACTCTGGATGGGATGAATTGGGTTGTGGAATGAAATGAAGTGGTGGAAGTTGTGATGTTGACGAAGGTAACACGATTTCCGGTTCATTTGGTGGAATGACTTCTTGCAAGTCGGGCATTGATTTTGAAGACTTGTCATCAGTTGCATTGCTTGTGGTGTTTGGTGCGCTTGTGGCGTTCTGAGGTTGAGAACTTCCGTATGCTACTTTGCTAAATACCGCCGCAACGTCTTTTTCAAGGGAACTACGATCCCATCCAAACGCCAAATCCAAAAATGAAACACTTGGCAACACGGCACTGTTGGGACTTGTGCTCTGCGATTCATTTGCCCAGTTACCATGCGTACCACTACTCTTGCCGGAAGCTGTGATATTGCCTTGATGCCTACTGTTCCGACCAGCACGACCAATGCCTTCAGCATCAGAGAACACATGCCTTGTTTGACGAGCAGACAAGAAACGATGCAAGCGAGGATGATGCTGTGTGTTGCTGGTCACCACAGAAAGGCACCAAATCAGCAACACTACAGGACCTAAGTTCATCTTCTATAGACGAACTACTTCTGTTCCCTCTTCACTACTTTCCTATGTAACGATTACATTTTTTCTTCCTGCACACGCACGCACGCACACACACACTTCTAGTTACTTGTTACATCTTGAAAAACACGAGTTCACAATGAAACACACTAAAGCACTCTTCATTGTAAGTGTAAGAGTCAAGTTGCTAGAGTCATTGTCACTAAACTGCGAGCACCGCATTAAATTATCTGTTGATGACTACTGTTGATCCTTCAACATGCCTAAAAACAAAGAATTAGCACATTAGTCCATCAATAAACAGAATGCATTAATATCAAACAAACAAACGATAACAACAGAAAAATTAAGAGAAACTATCATCTTATTAATATACTCTGGGACAGCTTAAGATGCAGGGACGTCAGTCATTAACGAACATATGGTCACTTTAGAACCAGAAGGTACTAAGTCCAATTTTTGGCAAAATGGAGTTAACACTGCAGTCAAAGATCTTGTACTGATGGCTATCAACAAAACGTCCTCCAAGTAGCTAGATATGTTAGAAATGTAATGAATTAAAACAGACTTTAAACGGAACTTCAAACTTTAAAACTTTTTTGTCCTCAAAAGTAGCAAAAGTGGACATAGTACCTTCTGGTTCCTACTCACCGTATAGTGCAAAGTAATGTATTACTGATAACATAATATGCTGTATAATAAGGTAAAAATTAGTACAACGAGCATATTAATATCTTTACAGTCACAAAATTTGCCACATTATCCACAATCATCTGTTAAAATACTGTGACATGTGAGACTCCAAAACTACGAGAAACTATCAATATATTAAAACAAGATTGCACTGGTCATTCAAAACCACTAAATTTAAAGCGAAATTCATCGCACAATCATGCATCGATACTCACAAGGCATAGAAATTTTTCGGACAATCTCCAGATTTCAGGTAGTACTGTCGCAAGTAATCGAGCTCATTGGTATAACGACCTACGGGAAGTAAAACTAGCTTGCGTTGTTCTCCAGTAAAACATTCAAGAGGCGTTGGTGAGGCATTTATGCAATACAACCAATCAGAGAGCTGCTGATATTAATTCATCTTTCAAAACTTCCTCGGAGGCAAACGTAGAGGCTAGCTAACAAGTCGGATGGCGAAGTGAAAGTAAATACTTCCGAATGTAGTTGAAGCGGTTAGAGGATAAAGGTGTCATGTTACATTTTTCGAAAAAAATAGTTCTGGTAGTGGATGAAAGTGTTGTGTGTTATTCTTGCTCTACAACATCAAAATTAAGTTATTCCTCGTCTGAATAAAGAGATTCAGAAACGATGAAGGGGATATGTTACATAGACAAACGGGTTTGTTTGTGGAAGAAAGTGGAAGGAAAATGTAACATGGCACCTTTATCCTCTAACCGCTTCAGTTATTTAAACATTGGCGGAATACTGTGGGATAATAACTAAAACCTTATAGAGACGGGAACGGGATGGAAGGAAATGTGCTGCTGTGAGAAATAAAAGCAAAGATGAAATCTAGTGGAGTAAAAATACGTTCTCTCCACCCAACTTCCCCATGGATCGACAAGCTTTGCTTTATAGTTGGTGTAAACTTGGTGACGCTACAAGCGTAAATTTGATTCGTTACTTTTACTATGAAGATACGCTTTTACGTGAAGAGTACAAACATCTTTGCCACCACCTGTTGTGCACAAGAGCTCTTACTATATTTCAGTAAATATTTGAACAGAAAATAATGCGAAAAAAAAACTTCTAATTCTTTATGCCAATGTATAATGCACTTCACTTTAGTCACCACGTCTCATTGACTTATAGCCAAGCTTTAATTATATATTTCATATTGTGAGTATTCGCAAACTACAAAATGAATACTGGGGTGATTACTTACTTATGCTATGGCTTACGGAACTCGCCGTAGCAACAAACGTTCGCCATCGGGATCTATCCTGGGCAAGGTCAAGCCAGTTTTCATCACAAACACCTATTTCTCGAAGATGCCTTCAAATATTGTCCAACCAACGTCGTCTCGGTATTCCCAACGGTGTCTTTCCCTCCGACTTTCCAACCAATATGGAATATTATCTTAGTTTTTCTCTAATCCGAGCTACATGGCCTGCCCATCTTAGTCGTCGTGATTCCATTGTTCGTACAACATCGGGTGAGTCGTACAGTCCGTGAAGTTCTTCATTACGCAGTCTCCTCCATTCTCCAGTCATCTCGTCCCGTATATCTTTCTCAAAACCTTATTTTCAAAACATTCGTAGTTTATGTTCATCTGCTAGGGTCGTACTCCAACTTTCGCAACCGTAAAGTATTACCGGCAGAATAACCGTTCTGTATATTTTCAATTTCAAATTCCTTGATATTAATCGCGAGGTTGGAAGTTTCTGGACTGAATGCGTTGCCCGATACTAAACGACTTTTTATTCAATTGTTCTTCACAAAGTGTGGACGAAGTTACCAGCTAAATGTTGCAATCTTTTATTATTTTGTCACTTACACTTTCGTCCGTCACCAGAAAGCCAAATTCACTATTCGAAATTCTTTCATGATGAAGCATTACCGGTACGAGTTGCGATACCATATTGTTAAAGCTATATAATATTAATACATCAGTGCAAACTTAGGTTTTCGAAGGGCATATACTTGTGATTCGTATGCGAGATAGTTTCTAGTTAGCCTCTCAATCTGTAAAAAGAAATTATTCACACGTGACAAGAAAATTCAGTCTTTTTTTAAACTAATAATAATAATAATGATAACCGTTTTCAAATGTTGGTCATTTTACCAGGCCACGAAAAGTTAGTATATTATTTTATTATTTACTTAGTAGTCTTTGACATACCACAATATGAAAGTTTCCTACGCCGTCAATAAAACAAAATAAATAAAAGTAAATTTCCATTCTACAACTAGAATGTGAAACCTACTATTTCTCTAACTTGACATAAACTCTTGTCATGATTTTTTAATTTTATTTATGGTCTTTAGGCATACGGCTCACGCTGGGATAGGGAAGGTGTCGGCCAGGGCCTAAGGTGAAGGTACCATCCCAGCATTTACCTGGTACGGCTGAGGAAAACCTCTGGAAAAATCTAAGTCAGGATTGTCGGCCGCTGGGATTGAACCCACCGCCTCCCTAATGCTAAGCCAACGCTCTACCACTGAGCCACGGCCGCTCGGTAAACTCATGTTGCCATCTGTCCCCGACTACAAACGAACTTCAAACCAACTGGCAGCTTTTGGCCATTCTAAATTCCAGAGGTAACTATCCCACTGGCATGACGGATTCCAAAATTGCTTTCCCAGTCCATTAAATCTTTCTCTATGAATGTCAAAAGGTTGAAAAGCAATGCTCTATGTGGATAAATTTTGGCGTAATTTGAGAAAGTATCAGGAAAAACTGGTTGTTGGGTTAGAGGACTACTGTCGGCTCCCAATTAAGCCACCAGGCAACGCGGCCAAACTCTACCCAGGTCGGCAACGGCGAGGCAGAAGGACTTGAATCCCGCTGGCGGCCATCCTAACAGATTTTCTTGTTCCACCTTCCTCGCCCCCAAACGAGCGATCCCCGACAGATGTCATCCCTAAAAGGTAACGGGGATAGCCCAAAAGCTGCCAGCCTGTTCAGCACATAAAAAGATAATAAGAACAAATAACGACTAAATTCTGTGCATGTGATTTATTTCTCAAGATTCGAGCTCAATCTTTAACTCTGCTGGATTGCCTATAAAGCAGTCCATTTCTTGAGGATTTTACTTGACGATTTCTGTTCAATTCATGCAATATTAATGAAACAGAACAGGTATAGCCCACGATCAGCGACCGGGAGACTGGGATTCGATACCCCGCTTGGCCAGCTAGTAAAATTTTCTGCGTATTTCTCCAATTTAGTCACCGATTTCTTAATTTGTGTTTTTGTAAAATAAATTAATACATATCTTTTACATAATGTTTGGATTGACAGGATTATTGAAGCTACCTTTGTAATTCAATGTTTAACTTAAAAATTTTATTTTAAGAAATAGACACTGATTTTAATGAGCGGATGATACATTGGTAGGAAACAGCGACTCCTTAGCACCAGTTCTCTCTCTCTCTCTCTCTCTCTCTCTCTCTCTCTCTCTATCATCTGACAACGCTTCTGCGAAACGATGCCGCTTTTCTATTGTGTTGTGATTTTCGTGTTCACCTGCCTTGGTATTCTATACAGTAAGTGCCCTCTTTTTCTACCTTTCTTTATCATTTTATATATATAACTATAATAATTCACAACCATATTCAACTTGCTATAAATTGAGCCATAATATGTATAATAAAAAAGTTGATAGTTTTCGAGATATTTGTATTTTAGTGTTTTCGGAGAAAAATGCTTCCCAGGAAGATAGTACTGTGAACTACAACATCGGTGAAGATAACTGTTTTGAATATTTGATCTACTCGTCAGTGTAGATCATATGAAATGTTACTGAAGCAAAATTATAGCTGAAACCTCAATATGGAATAATTAAGAGTAAAAAGTATAATTGATAGCAAAAAATTTTAATGGGGTGACAGCGTCATGTGAAGCAATTACCAAATTGTGATAAGACAGGCAACGTACAAATAGCTTTAAAAACTGCGCTCTTTTACGTACTTTCGTTACAGGTATTGAAGTCTACGGAAGACTAGCTAGTTTCCGAACAAAACAAGAATCTTGTTGGGATATACCGCTTGGACCCCAACGTCGACTGATGGAAACGAAACGAAAATGTAAAGATATAATTAGAAAGTGAACTGTCGGGCAGAGTCTAAGTGGAAAGACAAGCTCAGTAACTAGTTTCAGGTGAAGTTCATAGATGTCGTTGAAAACAAAAACTAAAAATCTGTTTATATTGATTACAACTAGAGAGCAAGACATGCTATATGCAGAGACTGAAATAAGGAGTAATTCAAAAGATTGGCATGCATCTTCTTCGTGGGTTGTGATATAAGAATCTGTGTGTACCCGAATTGGGGAAACTAGCTTAGTACATTAAAATAGTAGACATTATAATCAATGAATACAATAACTCTGTTGACTTGCTATGTTACAAGCTATGAATTCGAGTATAACAAAGGTGTTTAGGGCCGCTAACTTGACAGAAAGAAAATCTTTTGTTCACTGATTATAATGTCTATACTATTTAAATGTACTAAGATATATATATACACTACAAAACAACACACTCACTACTTCCGTTCACATAAAACCTACCAAACACATGCTCTATTTACACTAGTCAAGTTCTCATCCTTACCACACCAAAAAAGCGATTCCTTTCTCCCTTGCCCTCAGAAGACAACGCCTGAATTCCACCACCTCTGCTGCTGAAACTTACAACCAACTAGTCAACCGAGGTTACCCATCTTACCTTGTTACCAAACAGATTCGCCGTGCATCCTCACACACTGAACCCACTCAAACCTCCAACCAACCTACGCTCAACCCACCGGCTCTTAATCACTCAGTTTCATCCTAGACTAACCAAGGTCAAACAAATCCTACTCTCTCATTTCCACATTCTCCAATCCGACCCAGACACAAGATCAGTATTTCCCACCAAGCCTAGATTAGTTTTTCAACATCCACCTAACCTTAGAAACATCTTGGTCTGTACGAACCCCTCCTCACCACCACCCCAAACCAGTGCCTATACACGCAAGAGACCTAGATGTAGGACCTGCTCCATTTTCATCACTCCTCCCAGTCACTATAAATACTGCTAATGGCCGGAACACCCTCAATCCCAAGGGTACATGTCACACCCCTAATGTTATATACATCCTAACCTGCAAGTTCTGTGATGCCTTGTATGTGGGGGAAACAGGTTGTGCTCTAAACTTTCGTATTAACAACCATCGTCACTTTTGCAATACCAACAAACCAGATGCCCCAGTCTCCTTACACACCCGAGTTTCACAACACCAATTTTGATCATCTTTCCTGGTTGCCATAATCCTCCACATTTTACCCCCTACGACCAGCACGCTGTCTGTGGGAGGGCGCCTTTATTCATGGTTTGAGAGAGGAAATCTATTATGGCCTTCACTAACTCTGAAAATCCCGTTTCCTCTAAATTTTCTTCCACGATCGCACCCTGTACAGTTGTAAATTGTTCCAAGCTCCGGAAATCTACGCGCTACAGCAGTCAGTTGCTCTCCAGGCTTGATGCATCGTCCGCTGTCTCTTCAATCTTGTGCTTTGTGAACACGTGCATTTCGCTCTTTTCTTCTACACATGACTAAGTGCAACTATTTGCACGGAATATCGCAGTAACTTGTTTATATGTGAATATGTGTGCGCTCTAATACGGAACATATAAGCTGCAAGTATTTTCCTTCATTTTTCTCATAAATTTACCTTATATATATATATAAAGATATACAGAGTGGACTTGGGATCGAGAAGTTTTTAAACTAAGAAAAAGTTTCTTTGAAGGAAATTATAAAAACATGCGTAGTTTCGGAGCTAGAGCGCCTCAATTTAGCAAGGCATCTCTCAACAAATGATCATGGATATCATAATAGAAGGGTCAATCCATGTCAAGTGGTCCAATGCATGTTGCTCGACAATTTTTAAAAATTCTGATTTTTGATGTGCAGTTACCATGTCGTTGGTTCAAAACAATCATTATTTTAATTTTGGTGACTTTAGATTTCGAGTGGCAGCCATATTTGTTTTCGAAGATGCGCCATTTGGTGGTGGTGTAAGGGGTTACCGAATCTGGAAGTATCTCAGCCCCTAGTTGTTCTATCGATGTGGAACAAAAACCAAAATGGTCAGCACATTGTAAGCTACAAGACTATGTATTAGCCATTATCGTCCATGAAGTATATAGCATGGTGAAAAGTAGGTTTGAAAAAGTAGGTCATTGACGTTAAAAGTTCCGAGTTGAGCAAACGATTTTAACAAGAAGGCAAATGATCAGGAAGGTGAGCTTTCCTGGATAAAGAGGTCTGATATAGAAGTGCTCATTCACCAAGTTTCAACCCTTAGACGTGTCCCCCTTTTTTAATAGAAATTATTAACAATGCAGAAAAGTGAAAAAAAAAAATAAAAAAATGCGTACTTCACAGGTATATATATCTCTGGTGGGGGACCTGATAAAAATATACAATTCCTCCCCGTCCGTAACAGGTCTGTATAATAATATTATATACCAAAAATTAAGAGCTTCAAATTTGACTATAAGTACCTTTATTATTAACACAAAGTTATACCTACAAATAAGCATATGCGGAAGTACGGATACCCGAGGGTTTACTGTATAGACATCATAAATCAATAGGCAGTGGATGAATAACTGACAGAGGGGTTAAGCAAAACATACAAGAACAAGTCTGATCATGTTAAGATGCAAACAGAACAAACGTACATGAAAACAGTTAGCAGGCTGCGTGTTCCAACGTGCAGAATCGTGGTCAGACATGCAGCAGATGGGAATTCACCACTGGTGCCTCAGTCAGATGCGTACAGCGCAAGGAGACGGTTTTGTTCGTGCAGATCTGTGTATCATAACTGCAGTTCGTTAGTGACAAAATGGAATGCGATGTATGTAAATTAATTGGCGAAGAATGTCATAAGTGTGTGTATGAGCCAGTATCAAGATGCATGACGGCACTTAGTGACTTCAGCGAAGAGAAAAGGAATCTTCTGATAATGCGAACAAGCAGTGGCATTGTAAACATATGCAATTACCATGAAGTGAAGTTTTCTCGAAAGTATCATCATCTGTTGGGTAATTAGTGTTGCGACCCGCTAAAAATCCATAAAAAAGCTATAACTAAAGGACTTTTAGAAATTTCGAGTGCACACTTACTAAAGGAAAAGAATTATACAGTAGAGATGATTCCTGGCAAATCATTATGTGCTACATGCTACACAAAAATCTTTGTTCTACAAGGAAAAAGCAAACACAAAAATAATGATGAATCAGGAAATGAACTTGAATTTGCCCCTCAATCAGACAATATTGACGTTTTGAATGCAACGTGTTCAAAATTAGGTGTATTCCTGTTTCGAAAATAAGAAAGTTAAGTGTTGAACAGAGACTAAGAGCAATTAGCAAAAAGTTACAATTGCCTACAGGCTTGTTTACCTACTCCTAAAACACGCTCATATACATACGTACCTCTCAGTGACGCAAAAGTTAGATGCTTTCGCACTTCAATTTCTACTGAATGTCAGGAAGTAAATGTGAGAAAAGCATCCTTGCAATGCCTCCAAACAGGTGACACAGTTACGTGTATTTACGACGAAAACGGGTATATTGAAATTGTTGAAGATGTCAACATCGAACATGATGACTTGAAAGGTAATTTTTACGAACCATGAACTTCACTCAGAATTTCAAGAAACGACAAGACATGGGTGCCTTTCAAGAACATTTTAAGGAAGCTTACACCCACTGAGCTTACAACAGCGACTGGTCGGTGTCACACTACAGGGTTCCTACCGATCTGGAGAAATCTATTTCCCTGACTTCTCCCTGACCTTTGACAGGAAATTCCCTGACTTTCATGAAAGTCGCCACTTATTAAGATACGGCCTTTCAACCCAGGTGTCGGATGACGTTGACATATAAATAAGGAATAAATAACAGGGTATATTTATACATGAGAACATTTATTCTATAGAGACAAATAATAATCAATTGCTCATACGTACATTCCACTTACCTCACATAAAAATTTAAGCAACGTCCCATATTGTGATCATTAATATCTACCCACAAACGTCTGACAATCAATTACTCTTAAGATACGATACTTCTTATACATTTATTTATTCTAATATTGTTACTTATCCATTCCAATATTGCAATTAATAGATTACCTACAAACATCTAACAATGAAACATACACTACATATGAGACTTCTTGTCTCATATGTTTCAATTAGGATCTGTGACTTGTGCAATATTGCTTATTTCCTTTTTGATGTCATCAATTTGAGTTGTAATCTCCCTTTGCTTTACGTCTGTTTCTACTATCATTCTCTTCTTCTCATTCTCTAATTTCTTCATTTTTTGGAGAAGCTGCTGCTTCTCTCTCTTCCTCTTCTCAGCAATGTTTAATTTTTCTGTTGTAGATATTGACTGTACCTGTGATGAGAGCCTCTCACGTATTTCAGCATTTTTGCACCGATTTTTACTGCTTGAACACCACCAGCTTCCAAGATAGCATCGTGTACTTGGCGTTGTCTAATAATCGTCTCCTCAAGCATGTTTTCGATTAGAATGCTTTCGTTTACGGAGAAGCCGCTTTCAACGCTGGCATTACCATGGGAAAGTATTAAGCAAAGCTTAATTAATTCCCACAGATCCTTGAACATGGCATTACCACACACAAAACTGCTGTAAAAAGAGTCAATTCTAGTTTCCCCCGCCACGAATGTATCACAGCTTTTAAAAATTTCCTTCAGAACTGTCTTGCTTTGGCTACAAAGCAGAGAATATTGTTTCTTTGCACTCTTTGCAACAGTGTCACTAATCTTATTTGATGTGTGCAAGATCTGAAGTAAGTCAGAAAATTGCTTTTCACCTACAACTGCTGCGTTTAAAATGGTGGATGGATTCAGAGAAGATAGACTTTTCAATAGTTTGTACCTAAGGGGTGACCTTTCTTTCAACTTATTGACCATTGCAACAAGTAAATGTCTACACTGTAGCTTGAATTCTAACTTCTCACGTTCACATACATTTACTTTATTCAATTCTCTTTGTGCAGCAAAACCAATATCCACTTTTCTAGCAGGCAACAAGTTGTCAGAAATACTCATATCAATGGCTAACAACTTGCCTGAGGTTGAAAACTTATCCAACACATCAGGTTTAACAATGCGATGAAGCAAGTTTTTCAGAAGCTGTTCTAGTTCTTCATACAGAAATGTCACCATTGGCTTCGACGTCTGGAAATGGCACAGGAAACTTTGACATTCTTCGCACAATGTTTTGAGAAAAGCAAATTTACTTTTCAAAAAGCTATCTTTTGCTGCTTCTCTGAGACTTCTGGCTAGTTTGCTGTCCAGGGATGTAGACCTTTACAGGAAAAGAACAACTTTATCCCAAAGAGTTAGCGCTCTTTCCAAACAAGGGGAATTCTCTAACCACCTTACAGCACAGAACTTTAAAGGAAATGTTCCGCTACCTGTTATGTGAGTAAATGCTGCGCGCCGAGCAGGAGAATCGATAAACAAGAAATACAAGTGTCGTAACACTGTGTACACATCCCATTTGACTGCATTTAACCCAGTTCTCAGGGAACCATGTACAACATGAAGCCCACATGTACCTATGTCGAGAAGCTCTCTGTCACTAGTTGTATCTAGTGACCGAAAGTGCTCCTGTAGTTCTTGAAAAAACTTCAAATTTACATTGGGCCCATCCATGGACACCTGTAAAACATTTTCTAGCTGCAAAGCACTGATTCCCTTCAGGAAACATTCAGAATTTTTTCTGCAGTACACTGTCCCATAAATACACTACCCAAATAACTACAAACAACCTGATTTTTTTCATTGTCCCAAAACCTAACAAGCAAATCCATTTGTGAGCTCTGAACTACCTTGTTGAGAGCTTCATCGAAGCAAATGACATACCTATTACAAACTTTCAACCGATCGAGCAACTGGCTCTCAAAAAAACGGTGCCGAACCAAATGACACATAATAAGAAATTTTATCACTTGACATTGACATACTGCCTGCAATATTACTGTCTGGAAACATTAATTTAAAAAGTGATGAAATACTTGAACAGGAATTGTATGACAAGCTCTTTGACACAACATGAAGACACCACAGGATCTCTGCTCTTGTCACATCATCTTTTATAACAAATTTTCCAATATCACCATGTTCGTTTTCATTCCTTCCTCTTCCTGGGACACTTGTAGACGGTGATGCTTCTGTGGTCTTAATTGCACTCACAGTAGAGTGGTTGGCTGGAACCACAGCACTCACAACAGACTGATTGACTGCAATATCAGCAGGCTGTACAGCATTTACATTTGACTTACTGGCTGCAACGCCACCAGGCTGTACAACTTTTGGTCCAAAAAATGTCTTGATACCAAGATTTGATACCCATGCTGCTAAATTTCTGGAGTGCACTGGTCCCTTGGAATGAGATGTGATGGCACGTCTTCCCATATTACTGAGATTAATAGTTTTCTTACACACTTTGCACCAGGCTTTCTGTCTATCACACTTCACTTCAGAAAGCCATGGAGAAAATTCAGGATGAGTGGTTTCATCCAACCACTGAAAACTGAAAAATGTTTTTTTGTCACTCATGATGAATACTCATGCCACTAACAATATACCCTGAAACAAAAACCACGCATTTCATAAGAAAAAATAAACAGCAATAAAAACAAAATAGCTACTTAGTACAACTATAATCGTTAAGGTGAAATTGGTGTTGTATTAATATTAGACAAAATATATTTTATAAAATTTCCCTGACTTTCTGTAATTTTCTCTGGGTTTCCCTGACCTACACCATTTTCCCTGAGTTCTCCCTGACGGGTAGGAACTCTGCACTATTACTCCTCAGTTGTGTGATGAAATATCCAAAGCTTTTGTGAAACATACTGTTTAAATTGTACGTAACCCAGCATTGTTCTTGTATGTTTTGCTTAGCCCCTCTGTGAGTTATTCATTCACTGCCTATTGATTTATGTCTATACAGTAAACTCTCGGTCAATCAATTTCACCAGAATTACAGTTTAAAGACTTGCGGTCTCCCGATTTTTTAGTACTTCAGTTACCTTTGACAGAGTGGGGAGTAGAACTCTGTCCCAGGGACCAAGTCCCCCGTTCCCTTGAAGACTACTACTTCGAGATGCTGTGGTGAAAACCTTCTCCTAAAAACTTCAAAAACTTCTTGAGAGACCATTACATTCCTTTTTCTTCCCTCACCAACAGGGAGATCCCGCTAAAACCACTCCTTCTCTCAGTTGAAATTTCCTCGACCTATCCAAGCCTTTGGTCTTTTCACTGTTTATTGGTCTCATTATTTAACTAATAGAACTAGAGCGGGAAACACGAGAATATACGATTCAACTAACGAAGCTACCGAACTCTCCCGAGTATTATGATTCCCATTCCTATCGTTTCTTCTGTTTCAAGCTGTCAAAAACAATTACTTAAAAAATTTAGAAAAAATATTATAGCATTATATATCAGAGTTTCCATCAAATTACCAGGTGCGTAAATTAAATATGAAACCGGAATTTATGTACAGAAAAGACACAGTGATTGGATGGCAATGCTAAGAACTATTTTATTCGAAGTATTGGCCATCTCTAGCGATATATTTCTGAAATCGTTTCGGCAATGTGTGGATCCCAGACCAAAAAAACTGTGCCTCTTGTGCTGAAAACCAGTCATCAAGCCATTTTCGTAAGATGTGAAGCGCTGGTCAGCAAGTGAACGCAAATAAGTGAAAATCGTAAGGCGCCAAGTCTGGTGACTATGCCGCATGCGGAAGGATTTCCCAGCCAAACGTCGCAATCGTTTCCTTGACCGGTTTTGCTGTGTGGGAAGGTGCATTATCGTGAAGCACAATCACTTTATGTTGTCTTGGGTCATATTCTGGTCGTTTTTCACGCAAAGCTTGATGCAAATCGATCAATTGTTGTCGGTAACGTTGAGTATTAACGGTTTCGCCAGGTTTCAGCAGTCCATAATAGATCACTCCCTTCTGATCCCACCAAACACAAAGCATTGTCTTCCGTCCATAGCGATTTGGTCTTGCAGTCGATGTCGCCGGTTCTCCTGGAGTTACTCATGATCTTTTACGCTTAGGATTCTCGAAATAGAACCACTTTTCTTCACCAGTTACAATTCGATGGAGAAATGATTTCCTTTTGTACCTGGCGAGCAGAATTTCGCAAGTGGTTTTTCGGTTTTCCTGCTGTCGTTCAGTCAATGCATGTGGAACTCATTTTCTCACCTTCTGAATCTTGCCCATGGCTTTTAAACGTATGGAAACTGCTTCTCGTGTCACATTTAATTGATCCGCGAGTTGTTGTTGCGTTTGAGCGTCATCCTCATCCAACAAAGCTTACAATTCGCTGTCTGCAAACTTTTTCGGTGGTCTTCCACGTTCTTCGTTTCTCACGTGAAAATCACCACTTTTAAATTTTGTAAATCACGCATAGCACTGTGACTTACCAAGAGCATGATCACCGTAAGCTTCGACAAGCATGCGATGCGAATCTGCAGCACTTTTTTTAAAATGGTAACAAAAAATCAATGCTGTCCGCACATCGTAGATTGTAGGTACAAATTGCGTCATGTTCAACGCTATTAAACACTACACTATGACATGAAACTTGTCAAAACAAGCAAGTGGTGTCAAGGACGCAGTTTTACGGTAACCACAGTGACTGCTAACGCCGTCTATGCACAAATTCCGGTTTCATATTTACACACCCGGTATATGCTCAGAAATCTATGAGAAAAATTGAGTAATTAGTACATTGCAAATAAACAAAGATACATCATTATATCTACAAATCTAAAATATTATAGCATTACATATCAGAGTTTCCATCAAATTATATGCTCAGAAATCTATGACAAAAATTGAGTAATTAGTACATTATACATATTGCAATAAACAAAGATACATCATTACATCTACAAATCTAAAAATGTTACTCTTCTTTACAGTTGTATAATTTACGTTTATGACCAGTCTTTCTTACTTCTACCTATCACAAAAGAATTTTAATAGAAAATACACATTTCATAATAATTTAAAAAAAATAATAATGGTGTTTTTTCAGTTTATTAAACCAGCCGCCACAGTGTCAACTGGTTATTGATTGTTTTACAGAACGAAGCAAAAAATCTGGATATTAATTCTGAATATTCTTGTGCACAATGAGTGGACAAGACAAATTACTAACAAAAACTAACTTTATGGCTTATGAAACTCGCAAGTTCATCGCCGCAGTAAAAAACGTTCGCCATTGGATTCTATTCTGGGCAACATCAAGCCAGTTTTGATCACGAACACCTACTTCTCGAAGATCATCATCTAATAATGTAATCCCAACGACGTCTCGGTCTTCCAAACGGCCTCTTTCCCTCCGGCTTCCCAACCAAGATGGAATATAATCTTAGTTTTTCTCCCATCCGAGCTACACATGGCCTGCCCTCCTTAGTTGTCGCGATTTCATTATTTTTACATCTGGTGAATCGTACAGTCCGTGGAGTTCTTCACTATGCAGTCTCATCCATTCTCCAGTCATCTCGTCCCGTATATCTTCTCAAAACCTTATTTTTAAACACACGTAATGTATGTTCATCTGCTAGGGTCGTACTCCAACTTTCGCAACCGTCAAGTATTACCGGCAGAATAACCGTTCTGTATATTTTCAGTTTCAATTTCCTTGATACTAATCGCGATGTTATTAGCTTTTGAACTGAATAGAAACAGACGTTGCCCGATACTAAGCGACTTTTTATTTCTTCCGTGATCTCATTCTTGCTTGTTACGTATGCTCCCAAGTATTTAAATTTGTTTACTTTCTCTGTGACCTCATCCCTAATTCTTATGTTTTTATTTCCTTCATTTCCTGTGTTTCGGCTTGTTATCATGTATTTTGTTTTATCTATGTTTAACTATAGACCTATCTCATCGCACGCTTATACTAAGACATAGGTGTTGCTTTGTAGTCCCCTATTAAATCTACATCAAACCATTCAATGATAGTCCTTTTTAATTTTTAAAATCGCATATTCTAACGCAAAGTTAAACAGTAGTGGTGACAAAGCATCGCCTTGTTTCAATCCGTTGCGAATCTTGAAACTAGCTGACATATTATTACCTATCCGAACTCTGCTAATGGGGTCGCTGAGACACATCTTCACTAGTTGAACCAGTTTTTTTTCGGAATTCCAAATCGTATCAAGATACTGTATAACTTTTTCCTTTTGACAGAATCATATGCTTTCTTAAAATCAATGAATAGCTGGTGAACCGTCCTATTGTATTCCCTCCAAAATTTGTCTCAGGGCGAAAATCTTGTCCAACCACTTCTACTTCTCCACTTTTCATTTTTCATCCACTTCTCCATCACAGTTTTTGGCAAGTACATGTTACCAGTTATCTGTACAATAATATTTCTCAGAAGTAAAGGTCAGGTGGTGAAATACCAGGCTAAATTCGGAATTCTTCAAAAAGCGAGATCTGTACTTGACCTGCTACTGTGAGGTGTATACATTTCACTCCAGACGATAGCTCATTTCATTCTGAATACAATAAAATAAAATCGAAGTCTTTAGGACTAATACGAAGTTTTTTTTTTTTTTTTTTTCCTATTTAGATATGGGTGTCGCACGTATGTTTCAGGCAATTTTTGCCATAATTTTGAATCTCCATAACTTTTGAACCGCACCACCGATTTCAGTGTACAATTTACATTTTTGACCTCAGCGTCAGAAATTCTATAATCATACGAAGTTTCATCAAAATCTGAGAAAGTGTGGTGACATGCCTTGGATGATCTGACATGGAAAGACCCGCAGCTTAAGCAAGTTACATCAGGTTAACCATAACTCATTGCTATTTTAGAGATTCACGAATGCATACACTAACCTTATAGCACAGTCGCATTTCTTAGGGCAAATAATGAATGACTAATGATAGTTAATGTAATGCAGAAAGTATACAGGGAGCCATAAGTTAAAATGAATCAAGTATTATATTATCATAATTACTGAAATTAAAACACCTATTTCTAAAATATCTTGTAATGTTAAACACGAGCAGTGGACGAAAAGTACTTTGAAGTTGAACTGTCATACAAATGAAACCACAACATATTCTTTTGTTTAAATGAACTTGTCGTGAATGGTTATATTTACTCAACAACGTTTTCGTACACATGCTCTGCTACAGTATTGAAGGACACAATCTGTAAATGTAGTTCGCACTAGATAATCCCAATTATTAATGCGTGTGGTTATACTGGGATTTGCGTACGTTACGTTGAATAAACATAACCATGTACAAGTTTAAACATTTTAACAAAAAAGCTTCATTACAGTATAACTTCAAGCACTTTTCGCACACTACAGCATGTAGCAAATGAAGGTTTGAAATGAGCATATTCAAAGTACAAACCCATATTTAATATACTCTGACTTCACTTTTAAATTCTTGACTTCAGGTCTGAGTGAGAAACTCAATTTCATTTTCTTTAAAGCAATAAACATTTAAGACATATTTCATCTGTTTTATTCATTAAATTTAGTTATGAAGTGGAACTTAACCTCTTTTCAGCACGAATTAATTTATCTCTCTTCTCGGATTCTTGAAAGATACTTTTAAGTACGTCGCAGCTATCTGATTATAGAAGAAAAACATTGGCAATTTAATTGAAAATTGCCAGTACGATACTCTCTCTTACCTACACTTTAATCAAATCTGGTTATGCATTGCAGCGTGAAGTTACCTATTTAGTCAATTTACTTTTGTAGTATGTAAGACGAAATACAAATCGTGACTACATTTAGGTATCTTTATTTCATATAGTTTTTTTCCGTCGACGATGTGGAAAAGTCGGGTTATTTCAACCACGACGTACAAGGATGGAAAAATTAGCCCAGCAGCGGGCCAGAATGACCAGTTTCTACAATCACCATGCTAAACAGCATAAAGCCACATTGCATGATTACACCATTGAAGTTCGCGGATGATTGATGACGGTCATGGGAAGCGTCCTCCTGACCTGCACTGAGAACGCTGGTCATTATAGTATATCATAATTGTTGGATGGTTGGTAAGTTTTGGCATCTGTTCCCCATTGTCTGAAGCAGTGATCGCTCAGAATGGTGGATCAACCCGTTATTAGATAAGTGTATAATTCACCGTTTAGTGTATGCTTTGAAAAAAAAAAAAAAAAAGCACCAGAGAATATTCAGAAGAGATTCCTTCTCATTATGGAAAGCTCATCCATATAAAGACATCTAAGACCGTGACATCAGAAGGACACCATATCTCGGTAAGCTCTTCTTCCAGAATGGAGAAGACAGCAGCAAGGGTCTCTCAATATTTCACACAGACATTTTCTTGGTGGATCCGCCGTGTAAAGAACAGCTGTCTTTTCAGTACTGGTCAAAGTTACGGTCTTTGTCGCCAGAACACGGTATCTGGATACACGAAAGAAAACTATTCTGTGATTTTTTTTAAAAAAAAAGACGTGAGATGTCTGTCGAGAAACACGATAACCATGTTCAAGGTTATCACAGAATACGTGAATCATTCGCAAAGAATAAACCCGGGCGCGGAGTTATGTTCAAAAACCTCAGGACGACAAACCAAAATTTTAATTAAAATACCTAAGTCAAACTAACCAAAAAGATTTAAAATTATATATATATATATATATATATATATATATATATATATATATATAAACCTTGGCCCAACAAAGAGAGTTAAAAGATTTAAAGGGAATCAATGAAGAAATAAAAGATAATATTCGCGAACAATACCTCCCCCCCCCCCTCCCAAACAATACAAGCCGGAATAATACTTGCCGTGCTGAGCATAAGAATATAAATACGAAGTATAGGCAGCTCTAAAAAATTACATCAAACCAACTCCAACCATACTTAAAAAATATCAACCAATAACTCTATTTAATATTAAATATCAACCAAAAACACTATTTAATATTAAACTAATTTCTTCCAATAAATTTAGTGTCCTAGGAGAAGCCGCCATATTAGCAATACTCAGTAAAAACCATCAAAGCGTTATACTGGGCATAAAAGATAGTATCTCCCTATTAATAAGTGAGGTTCGACTCCCTAAACGTTCATAAGAAATATTAGCCAAACAAAACAGACCAGAAGAACACAGTCCGTGAGCAATTATTAAAACTAAGCCCCCCTGAATCCTCACACACCCAGTTATAACCCATCAATACTAACCCTATATGTGCGACAGAAGAATACGCAATTAACGATTTAACATCTACCTGACGTAGACAGATTAAACTGACAGCCCAAACTCCAACAATTCTAATCCCAAAGCATAATAAAAATTAATTTAATAGCAATCATCTCCAAATAAGGATAAACGCGTAATAAACCATACCCCCTAACTTCAATAATACCCCTGCAAGAATTATAGAACCATTAACAGGAGCCTCTACATGCGCCTTAGGTAACCACAAATCAACTAAAAATATTGGCATTTTAACTAGAAATGCCAAAATCATTGAACAATACCATAAACAGTCCAAGAAAGAAGTATCAAAATTAACAAACCACAAGTTATATAATATAAGACTACCTCGACGCCCGTCCAAATAGAGAATGTCCACAAGTAAAGGGAAAGAAGCCAGTAAGGTATACAAAAACAAATGAAGTCCAGCCTGCATTCGCTTAGGCTGATAATCTCCACAACTTCCAATAACATGAGATTTTCTTCTAACAAAGAAAAATTAGTCCTTAGGCCGAGAAGAATCATATGTTTTGAAAACATACCACAGAGGGAACTCTAAGGTCTTCTAAATTCTAACACTTAAATTAAGAAAGATATTAAGAAAACCTTAAACTCTTCAAAAAATAATAAATAATTTAGTGGTAAGGGCAGAAAACTCTTTCAAGAAAGATATATTAACTTATCATACCGAAACCGAGGTAAAGTCCCCTGAACTCAAATATAAATAAAAGAAAAAGTACTGCCCTAACAAAAAATACCACAACCTAAAAAGATAATAGTAAATAAAACGCCCATAAATAAGATTCTAGCATAATCCGCCATAAAAATACGAACACCCCCCCCCCATACTCATCATTAAACCCAGAAAAAAGTTCAGACTCCCCCTCTGAAAAATCACAAGGAGTCCGATTTGTTTCAGCCAAACAAGACACCAATCAGGCCAAAGGCAACGGAAAACTGATAAATAAAAATCACAAATCCTCTTGATAAAGAACAAAGTCAAAAAGACTATATCTACCACTCAAAAAACGAAAGATAACAAAATTAAAGCAAGACTTACCTCATAAGAAATAGTTTGTGCCACAGCTCGCAACCCACCAAGTAAAGCATAATTAGAATTAGAAGATCACCCAGCAGACATAAAAGTATGAACTCCCATACTAGTACAACATAAAAAGAATAATAAACCCAAAGAAAAAGTAACCATTAAACCAAAAAGAGGGATGCATAATCAAACCAATAAGGATAATATTAAACTAAAAACAGGCGCCAAATAATAAGGTTAATAATTAGACATAACAGGAAACGTTTGCTCCTTAGTAAAAAGCTTAATAACATCTGCAAACGGCTGAAGAATTCCACAAAATCCTACCTTATTTGGGTCCCATCGGATTTGAATATAACTTAAAACACCTTGCGCTCAATCTAAGTCAAAAAAGCAACCCCAACCAAAACCCCGATAATCAGAATAATATAAGAAAAAAGCCCTAACAAAAAATCTTCCCATTTTTAGATCCTAAATCTAATACACTTATCTGCCGAAGTAGTAATTCAATTTTACCTAAAAACAAGTAAATATTACAAATACTTGGTCCTTTCGTACTAAAATATCCAAATCAGTAGGAGGAGAGAAACTGATCTGGCTCACGCCTATCTGAACTCAGATCATGTAAGATTTTAAAGGTCGAACAGACCTTTCCCTTAAGCGCCTACACCTAAGTAAATCTTAAGCCAATATCGAGGTCGCAACCTCCCCTGTCGATATGAACTCCCAAAAGAGATTACGCTGTTATCCCTAAAGTAACTTAATCTTATAATCACAAAATAATGGATCAAATAAGCAACATTAATAAATGAAACAATTTAAGAAAAGTTTATTTTTTTCCCAGAAACAACTGAATACATAAGCCTAAGCATAAAAATATTAATACCATTAACCACACTCAGGAAACTATATAAAGATCTATTGGTTTCTTATCGTCCTCCTTAACTATTTAAGCCTTTTCACTTAAAGATAAAGTTCCACTATATTAAAAAAAAGACAATTATTTCCTCGTCCAACACTTCATACAAGTACACAATTAAAAGACTAATGATTATGCTACCTTTCCACGGTCAAAAAACAGCGGTCATTCAAAACGAAACTCATTGGGCAGACTAGACCTAACATTTTTATCAAAAGGCCATGTTTTTGATAAACAGGCGGGAAATATATTTGCAACTTAACCTAAAATATATATATAATTTCTTATTAAATAATTAACAACAATAGTACAGTAATATAACCCAAATCAAAGAACAATCAAAAATATTATAAAATTAGTAGATAAATTACAACAAAATCATAATTGATATCTATTTCTAAGCCTACAACAATAAGTTACTCTGTTACACGATTTTGAAAAATAATTAATCAAGAGCAAATTCCTCTGATTTTATCTAATGAAAAAATAAGTAATTAAAAACCATACATTATATAATTTATGACCACTACATTAAATGTAATTCCTGTACAACCAGATATCACAAAAACCGACTAACCTCTCATTACTAAAATAATATCAAGGAGCAGTTTGCAATCAACACTCCCATAACTATCTTAACTCTTATCTGCTTCGGGATAAAACAATATTCTTTTAATCTTAGATACTCCCTGATACAAAAGGTACAGTTCTATAAACTTTCTTAACCAAAAACCAATTTTCAGATATTTAACTAGCATTTCCCTTATAGTACTTATTTAATATCACCTCATAATTTAATTAGTAAAACTTAACTAACCAATTTAACTCATATATTACTTTACTTATTAAAAATAAACAATTTAATCAACACTAATAATAATTACCTTAATTATCAAAGTAATCTGAATCGCACAGAAACCTCCTCATGTAAACGAATAGCTCAACTAACAAGCTCTACCTTGCCCAACCTAAGCACATTTTCCAATACGTCTCCCCTAAAATAGACCACTTTTCCACTTATACTCGATACCGGTACTTTTGGACACATTTCCTATATATTATAAGAATTTTTCAAAAGAATGAATTTATCAACATTGTAAAAATATATATTAGATACAAGGCCAAAATTTCACATACAAAAATATAAAGCAGAATTTCATATTATATTACGTTACACACAGAAAATATATTTCCTCTAAACTTACTTAATCTCTCGTAAAGTGAACTAAAAAGCAGCAAATCCTTGCATAGTAAAATCTTAATTCTAAGTGTCAGTGGTTGATATTTAGAGTGATAATGTATTTTGATACTTACTTACATTACCATTACATACACATAATGGAAAGATTGCTATCGTTACAAATTTGTATTGTTCATAAAATAATACGTGCTAAACTACAGGTTAATGCGTACATCACAATAAAAATAAAAGGGTTATTTAAGCGAAGTTAAAAACGTTAAAATTATTTATCAACTCTAGAGATATTTGTTTTTAACTAACCAGTGACAGTTTTCTCCAAACAATTTTAAACTAGTTATACGCATTGAATCAGTAAACTATAATGCAACTCGAGAATTCATGTCATTTTCTAAATGTTCGTTTTTATATACATGAACTAATTCTTCAATTTCAGTTCGTTTTTCGGAATTCATATTTTTTTAGAAAAGGTTTCTTCATCGCATCCTAGGAAATCTGGAACACTTCCGTCTTATATAAAAGAAAGCTGTGATCATTTAAAAAAAATAAAAATGAAATGACATACGAAAAGCTTGATGAAAACGTTCTTCCAACTCTGAAATTAATAATTATATTCTTATTTCTGTGTAAATGGAAGGTATTACAAGTCAGTTTATTGTAATTCTAATGACTTCGAAGAAGTAACATCAGAAAAAAAAAATATTAACAAGAAGTAAATTCCATATTCTATTCAAATTTCGTAAAAATACAAACTAAAAAGTCTAATTCAAAAGTTTCATTTATTTGTAGTAGTTTCGAAATATCTTAACCTAATTTAGTAAAAGTGAGCGCAGAGTGATTCACTTGCAAAGCATTTTGTTAATCGAAACCTCTGACTCGTTTGAGATTCGAATCCTGGGTGTGCCATCCTGACTGAGGTTACCTTCGGCTTCCTTCAGTTACTTATTCTTCTTTCTAACAAGAGTTACTATTTTGGCCTGGACGGACTAAAATATCATTTGAGTAGTGCAAATCAAAGGCGTACACATGCATAAAGAAATAGATTATACCATCGATAATCATTTAGACGAATTTAAGTCTAAAGAGACCCATGAAAAATGAGTGTCACTGTTAATATTAAACAAATTAAAAATAGTTGGGAAAATGCATCGGTACCCATTTGCCGATACCGATACTCCAAAAAGTGGCGATATCACCAATACCGATATATCGGTATATCCCTAGAATGGGAACGACGGGCCATGTTTGCGATCTCTAGGGCCCCACTCACTCGAGTGTTATAATCCAAAATTACACTCAAATCCACCTTCATCTTATTTTTTTAACAAAAATCCGTAATAATCAAACTATTGTAACCCATCTCCACTTAATAAATTAGCTGCACCTTGACCTGATTAAAGTACTGACAACCATCTTCAAATTTTCTCAATGATGGCGGTATACAAACTGCCTACAATAAAAAGTAAGATTATAACACGGACTATCGATCACGGGACAGGTTTCTCTGAATAGACTAAAGCACCGCCAAATTCTTTGAGTTTCAAGAAAATAACTATTACTACCCAACCCTTATTCCAATTTAAGATTTCTATAATAGGGTATCTAATCCTATTATAGCCTCAAAACAAAATATAAACAAGTATGATAATTTCACCTATCAAATAATCATACTAATTCTTATTAAATATAAACCATTAACTACAACAGTCACTACCATCTTTCCTTCCATTCCCCCCGTCTAACCGCGGAAGCTGGCACGAATTTTACCGGAATTTTTACTATGGATATCTATTTCAAACTTCCATTAAGGCTCAATCCAAGTGGGGTTTCCCGCCCTTTTCGCTTTACGTCAATTATTCAAATTTCAGTAGATCAAAACACAAATTCGTCCTTCAATAATGAGTACAATTAGTTTTAACAAAATATTAATAGTAAACTCGGATTGTGTGCTGACACTTTTGGGACAGAATAATGTCCCAATATTGTCTGCACACAATCCTGCAGTTACTACTAGCATTTAATTAAAAGAAATTGTACTCATTCTTGAAGAACGAAACAAATTTTGGTCTATGAAAGTCAATTTCTGTTTTCCTTCACTGAAATATGAACAATTGACGTAAAACGAAAAAGGCGGGAAACACCACTTGGATTGAGCCTTAAAACAAATAAAATCAAACACTGCCCAACTCACTCATGTTCCCTGGTCTTTCTAAAACACAGCAACTCCTAGCTCTCACTCAAAATAATACATGTGCAAAAACGATCATAAAAAAGAAAAACAAGCCAGAATAAAACTTTCCTAAAAATAATATGACCACATTAAATTATAAATATAATTTTCCAATAACAACAAAAAAATAGAATAATCTCCTCGCATAAGTCCCCCAACAACAGCTCACCTGCGCCCCTCCGCACGTATATATTTTAGGATAACTTTTTTTTTCATTTTTTTATCCTAAAATTTATATTTAAAACCTCCATAAGCATATGCTATAAATACTAGCAAGTAATGGAAACATATGTACATTATTTATTTGTCTAGCCGGTAATATAGCTATTAATTAAGATATACTCTGTAATCCTTATTATATTTTCGATAACTTTATCCTATTTTCATTACATAAACCTTAAATACTAATAACTTCCACAAAATAACTTCCTTATTTAAAAAATAAACGAAATGCCTGAATAAAGGATTATCGTGATAGGATAAATAATGTATAAACGTATAATTTCATTACTAAGCAGCTTATACTTGAAACAATTAAACTTTCGCCTTCAATATCAAAAACTAACGTGCACCTTACACTAAAGCATAAAAGCAAGATAAGCTAATCAAGTTAATGGGCTCATACTCCACAAATGAAGGTTTCAATATTTAATCCCTCTCTTTCTAATGCTCACCAATCCTAAAACATGCTTACATTAATAATAGGGTCACTAATCTCTGTATCATCAACCTCATGATATGGAGCTTGAATATGATTAGAAATTAACTTTCTATCCTTCATCCCCCTAACCTCAGAAAACAATAATCAACGAATAACAGAATCCGCACTAAAATATTTTCTTGTACAAACCCTAGCCTCAATGATCCTCCTCCTATCCATTGTAATTTTATCATTCCATAACCAATTACTAACAAACATTGGTAACCCCGCTATAGTAACCTCCTTAGCGCTCAAATTAGGAGCAGCCCCTTTACATTTTTTAATATCAGAAGTAATAGAAGGTATAGATTGAATTGAATTGCCTGTTATTGATGAGATGACAAAAACTAGCTCCACCTATGACATACACAACAATTTCTTCTTATATTATATTCTTCCTCATTATTTTATCAGTAACAATCGGAGCCACTGAAGGGCTCAATCAAATCTCCCTACGAAAAAACAGCTTTTTCTCAATCGCCCATACAGGATGATTTCTAAGAGCTTTCTTAAGTGATGCTACAAGACGATTTTCATATTTCATTCTTTACACTCTCCTTATCACCACAATCACGTCACTTCTCGCGGTAACTAAAATTTACTATCTGAATCAAGTTTTCTCGTACAAAATCAACCCAATTACAAAGCTTGCAATCTTTACAAACATCCTCTCATTAGGGGGACTCCCTCCGTTCCTAGGTTTCCTACCAAAATGAATCATTATTATAAAAATAACTCAAACATTATTTATTATCCCATTTCTAATCATAATTACAATAGCCCTGATTACCCTGTACTATACATACGTATTGCGTAGTCCTGAACAAAAACAACCCTCAACTCATAATGGCAAGAAACGCTTTCATTAACAACTATTTCCCATCACCTTAACAGGCCTTTTAATAGCCCCCTTAATTCTAAACTTAAGTGCCCAAACAACGAGACCTTAAGTTAATTGAACTAGTGACCTTCAAAGTGCCCTATAAAGAACAAATCTTTAGGTCTTAGTACTACCACAACACACTCCCCCAGATTTGCAACCTAGTATCATATTTACTGACTATAAGACCTTAGTATCTTTGACAAGAGCAACAACAATTCCATACATAGATTTACAATCTACTACCTAACACTTGCAACGATGACTATTTTTTTTACAAAATCATAGACATGGGTACGATATACCTAATCTTTCGTGCATGGTCAGGAATAGTGGGCACTTCTCTTAGACTACTAATCCGAGCTGAATTAGGCCGCCCAGGAAGCCTACTTGGTGATGACCAAATTTACAATGTAATTGTAACAGCTCATGCCTTCATTATGATTTTCTATATAGTAATACCAATTATAACTGGCGGCTTTGGAAATTGACTAGATCCTCTAATACTAGGAGCCTCAGACATAGCCTTCCCACGTCTTAATAATATAAGATTCTGACTTTTACCTCCATCGCTAACTCTCTTATTAACTGGAGGAATTGTAGAGAGTGGTGCGGAAACAGGATGAACTGTCTATCCTCCTCTATCAAACGCAATCGCGCACGCAGGAAGATCAGTAGACTTAACAATTTTCTCCCTTCATCTTGCCGGAGTCCCCTCAATTTTAGGTGCTGTAAACTTTATTACAACTGTAATTAATATACGAATACCTGGGAAAACAATAGAACGAGTACTCTTATTTGTATGATCTGTCATAGTTACAGCTGTTCTATTATTACTATCATTACCAGTTCTAGCAGGAGCTATCACAATATTACTAACAGACCGATATTTTAATACCTCTTTCTTCGACCCAGCTGGAGGAGGAGACCCCATCTTGCACCAACACCTCTTCCGATTCTTTGGACACCCAGAAGTTTATATTTTAATTCTACCTGGGTTTGAAATAATTTCTCATATTGTCACTAAAAAAAAAAAAAAAAAGAGAGAGAGAGAGAGGCAAAAATGAAACGTGTGGAGCCTTAGGTATAATTTACGCAATATTAGCAATTGGGTTCCTAGGTATGAGCCCACCACGTATTTACAGTAAGAATAGACGTAGATACACGAGCCTACTTTACAGCAGATACAATAATTATTGCGGTTTCAATCGGCATTCAACTCTTTAGATGAATTGCAACTCTCCACGCAGCTTTTCCCGCCAGACTTATCAATGTACAATTTTTGTACATTATAGCTCAATTATCATTCACCAATCATGATTATAGTTACTACTACAAAGCTTACTGTTGCTGAAGCTCTTAGACAACGTGGGAATCATTGCAAAACTCCAACAAGGAGAAAAACTACAAACGACCCCGAGACACACCACACCCTTCAAATCTTCAGAGATTAGTGTTCACGCGTTATGAACGGCGTGATGATCGACTCCAAAATTTGAAACTCATACTAATTGAGAAACATGTGTGGGTGAAATTAGGCTACTAGGCGAAATTTTATTACTTTTCTCTGTTGTGTGATCAACTTTTACTGTGGTCAGTGATTTTTGTCATGTTACTTTTCGGAAGTACTAGCTAACACCAGTAATAAAAGCTTTGTCTACAAGCAAGTTTTTTTTTTCTTTAGACGTGTATGTTTGGATTGTTTTGATAACTAGAGCACATAAGCTTATCAGTCTCACTGTAAGTTCGTGAAAAGAAAGCTATAACGTGTTAGAGGGGGAAAATATGATCCCCCCTGGGATAGTGAAATCTAATTAGCAGCCAGAGATTAATACATTCCAGAGGGGTCCCCAGCAATCCCCGGCCGTAATTCGCACCCTGTGTGCGAGATACGTTCCCCCAAGCTCACTGACCAACACAAAACTTTTTTTTTTAATTAGGACTCGAAGGAGATTTATTTTTGACACACATGACAAGGAATGAAGCCTAAGTTTCTTACGCTACGCTAGAGGAAATCTAAATTGATGAAATGGAAATACTCTCGTTCGGAGAAGTTCGAGTACACACACCCAACTCGGGAAACTATGTCAATAGTCTTGTAGGACCGGAAAGGCCCATTTCTTGTTGAGTTCCTGTTCAACCGTAATAAACGCTGGCGCATTTTGTGCAACATTAAAACTATCTTTTTTCATCTCTGGTTTCTAGTGTTGCAAGGCTGCACGTACTAAAAGGTCAATAATTATTTATAAACTAAAAGTACCAATACCGTTATCAATTTTAAACACAAGAAAAAGAATTTCGTTATTTGGTTACGCAAGTAATATAATTGATATTTTTGGATTAATAATTCATTTACATTCTAACACAATGGCACTCTTCACAGTAGATCCACTCTTATTCAGTCACTCCCTAATTAATGATTTTTTTTCTTCACATTTACATAATCACCCTTTAAGTATGTACAACCTGGCAACAAAAAGATGTTAGAAATTAGTTTCTGCGTAAAGAATTCGGATTTTCTTACAGGCCACATTGTTTTTTTTTCCTTCACAATCTTCTTTCTCAGTGATCCGACCGTGGAAACCGTTACAGCCAAGTAACTACTTTTATTATTGCAGTAGTTTCCCATGCGCTAAAATGTAGTTCTCGTTGTGTGGGCTCTTTTTAAAATCATGGACATTCAAATTCTTATTTATTTTAGTTAACATTTTTACATTAATAGTTTACATGTAAGTTACGATTCACAAAAACAAGAGCTTCAGTGACAGTATTATGTTGTCTGAATAGTTCTACATAATTATTTGCATAATATACGAACACATCCTGGTTTTCAAACCAAGGAAAAAACAATTTTTAATACTTGGACTTTCGATAAGCACGAGAGATATGATAGTAACAGGCTAATCATATAGACAGACTTCGGTTCACATGTAAATGCTTCCATAGTCTGCATTCATTCGACCGAAAGAAGACTAGCATTAGAATATCATATGTGAAGTCGGTGTTAAATTATCACCTTTACCGTTCAATCGTTCACAACGAATTAGTAACCCCATAACTGATTGTGAATCAAACCTTTTACCGAGAAGTACTTTACAGCTTGAGGAAAAGAGGTTTGTGTGTGAGATCTGACATTGCCGCCTCTTGCAAGCTGTATATTCAAACTGCACCGTCACACTGCGTTGTAACTTAGGGAGCCTTTAGTCTTGACCATTCCACTGCTACCTCGTCTCCCTACAGTCCTGATCTCGTGTCCTGAGACGTCTATGATCAAACAGGTAAAGATGGGACGACGAACGTTATCCAAAAATCATGCAACGCGGTTTAAACAAACCGAAAGCAACTTCCAAACATTGCTACTAAGAATGGAAAACACGATGGCAACAGTGTGTATACTATATATATATATATATATATAAAACGTACGTAATAAGGTTAATATAGGAGAAATCAAACTTCATTATTTCCTAACACGAAAAGTACTCATAGGCGTACAAAGTAATTCGCTGGAAGTGCTTATTTAATTCACTGGTTCATTGTACTGAAACTATCAAAGTAAACTTTCAGCTCCTAAACGACAACCTCCTACAAGTGAACCAAGGTCAAAGTTGGCTGCAAGGGTCACTCTTCAAGTCAAAAGATACTCTTAAGTTCGCAAACTAAGATGACTATCTAAACTTCAGTCATAACGTGATGTTATGTGAGAGGTGGCAAACATTTCGCGCTGTAATAGAATCATGTCCGCCGTCTTGAAATCCACTATACTGAATTCCGGTTAGTTTTTGAATAGGAAAGTGGTCATGTAACATATCAGTTTGGACTAGAAAAGTCTCACAAGCACAATGGTGAAATTAGTTTTAACATATATTTAATAAGTTTTAAGATACTAACAATCAAATTATTTCTAAATATGTATGAAATGTGTGGAGCACGATAATTTACTCGTACTAGCTGATCATCATTGTGTTATAATGCTTATTTTTATTGCACCATATACGCCACGGTAAACTAGGGGGAGGGACAGGTATGAATTATCACACACAGGAGCTCCGCAAGCAAAAGGTTGGGAAACCCAGACCTAAGAGATATTGAACGAGATTGCCTTTAAAATAAAGTCAGGAAGAGAGAAACAAGTTATATATTATTTACAGCTGATAAATACATGTATCTTGCTGCTACAATAGTTTAATAAGATAAAATGAATTTTATGGGGGGTAACAGCACTATGGCTTTCGCCCGTCCCGATACAGGTACAATAGTTTAATGGGAAGTCTCTGTATGTCACCATGCTTCTGTGCGCATGGAGACGTTCAACGAGCACACGTTTCCCCACGAAGAGAGTCACTTGTCTGATAGCTTCTTCCCTGTGTTGACTAAGGTTTTATGGTGCGCAGTCCTTTAAACACTGCTACGGCTATGGCTGAATATGCTGCAATTTCAGGGCGAGTCAACGGAAGAGGAGATCCGGTTATATCTCTACAATGTTCCACAGAAGTGTATGTGTAGACATTACTATTACGAAGAGGACACTGAATATACTTTAAATGTGAAAGGATATGATGTTAAAGTTTCTTATGATGTCGATGACTACAACAAAACAATGTTCGATTTGTAGCGGGGGATGGTTGAGATTTCCCCTTCTCTGCAAAAAAACTTCCCTGGCTGTTTTCCGAAATATCCCAAGCCTGAGATATGAACGGATATAAAATACAGTATTTCACGTTCTGAGATAAGTTTCCCCCTCTCTGCAAATTGTACAAATAGGACATTGCGACAAAGTAACATTGTCTGACACAGCCAACTCGTCGCCGGAACGTAAACTAGTGGAGAAAGATGAGGGCTCGTACTGAGTTTGACAGAAAAGAGCGACAGCATTAGAAAAAGATGTCGTTCGAACAAAAGAAAGAAATTGTTGAATTTGCCTTAGAAAAGAATGAGCGGCTTCGCAAAATAATATTCATTTAATCGAAATTCGCGATGCTCCAACAAGACTCTCAACCTACTACGCGTAAAGGAACAACTTGCACAAATAGCAGTGTGTATAGTTTCATAGATGACTACAAGAACTTGTTAGGAGGAAGACTTTTCAAGAATTTTTACATGCTTGACTAATGAACAGGTTCTTCAACAATGGGACGTACAAACTTCTGTAGATATCGGATTGCTGAATTTCACAATCAAATCACTGGCTTTCAAATTTCAAAAGCAGTTATAGGATCTCAAGCCAATAAATTACATCTTGTATCTTGTAAAAAATTCGACCTCAACCGGTTGCTGAATTATACAGATTTAAGCAGCAAGAGAACTGTATTTATTAGCTGTCTGTCTCCCTTACTTATTTTTCACGCAATCTCCTTCAATAGCCCGTATGTCAGCAATTCCCGATCTTTTGCAATTTATGGAGCCCCCTGTGGCTTCTGACCCCCTGATTTACCCTGCCACACTAGATGCAATAAAAATAAGCATCATAACAACGATTATCACCCAGTACGAGCCAATTATCTTACTCCACACATTTTTACAAGTAGTTTGATTGTTAATAACTTAAAACCTACTCTATTTTCACCATTGCACTTGTGAGACTCTTGTAGTCCAAACTGATACGTTACATGACCACCTTCTTATTTAAAAAAAGTGAATAGAAATCCAATATGGCGGACCATCACGATATGATTAACGGTTTGATTACCATCTTAGTTTGGAAACTAACAGCGTATCTTTTGACTTTAGAACGGATCCTTCCGACAAACTTTGACCTAGGTTCACCTTGACAGCTTCAGTACAAAGAGACGATTAATTTAATATGCACTTCCAGAAAATCCTTTGTACGTCTATGGGCATATTTCTTGTAGGAGAGACCTTGACCACTGAAAGTCTTAATGAATGGTACCTTGAACACACTGATCATTTACATGAAATTCTAAATCAAAGACTCAAATTTTATGAATGAGGAAAAAAAATCTTTCTTTAGAATTCGAACTCATACGACGGTTTCTCATAAGTACTGAAAGTTTCAAGAAAATCGTTTCAAATATACAAAATAACTGAGATGATAGTCCAATGGAAAGAGCAGACCACCCTCCCCTCCCCCCAAGTTACGAAGTGCTAATGTGGATCACGTACAAAGGACACGATCCCACTGAAATATGACAGTTAAATACTGTATGCTATCTACAGTAATTATGTATACAGTATACATCTACAGTAATTATACATATATATCTACAGTAATTGTACTTAGCACATGATATATAATATCTGCTCACATACACTTGCCACTCGCAATTTTGTAGTATGCACGCACTTTGTTTCTACCATGGTTTCACTTCCGAAGTTTAAAACAAAACCACTTGCTACAGTACGCATGGAACTAAATAGAGTAAGCTGTATATATATATATATAAAACAAATGAAGGAGAAAAAAGGATAATACTTACAGCTTACTTTCGCATTAGATCACACATATTTACATGTACACATAAAAAAGTCACTATATTTCGTGTATTCACACTTTTTCAAGTAGAGTGGAAGAGAGAGAAGTTCACGTGTTCACAAAGTACAAGTTTGAAGAGAGAGTGGCGACACGTAGCGGACAAAGCATCAAAACTGGAGAACAACTGACTGCTGTAGCGCGTAGATATCCGGAACTTGAAATAATAATAACTGTATAGCGTGTAAGTACACGGTGGGATCGTGGATGGAAATGTGTTGAAAACGCAGAGGAAAAGGGGAGCTTATAGTTATTGAAGGTTAAGGCAAGGTTTTATTTTCGCGCTCAAACCGTGAATAAAGGCATTCTCCCACAGACGGCGTGTTCAGGTGCTGGTCGTAGGGGGTAAAATGTGGATTATGGCAACCAGGAAAGATAGATCAAAATTGGTATTGTGGAACTCGGTGTGCAATTAAACTTGGGCATCCGGTTTGTTGTTAGTACAGAAGTGAAGATGGTTATTAATTCGAATGTTAAGAGCACAACTTGTTTCCCCCACATAAAAGGTATCACAGAACTTGCAGGTTAGAATGTATATAACATTAGTTACGGGTGTGGCATGTACCCTTGGGATTGAGGGTGTACCGACCATTAGCAGTATTAACAGTGATGGTGGGAGAAGTGATGAAAATGGAGCAGACCTTACATCTGGGTCTCTGGCATATCTTGCGTCGGTTTGGTGTGGTGACAAGGAGGGATTCGTATGGACCAAGATGTTTCTAAGATTAGGTGGATGTTGAAAAACTAATTTAGGTTTGGTGGGGAATATTGATCTTGTGTCTGGGTCAGATTGGAGAATGTGGAAATTAGAGTGTAGGATTTGTTTGACCTTGGTTAGTTTAGGATGGAACTGGGTGATTAGAGCCGGTGGGTTGGATTTTTGAGTGGGTTGAGAGTGTGAGGATGCACGGCGGATCTCTTTAGTAACAAGGTTAGAAGGGTAGCCTCGGTTGACTAGAGCCTCCTGGAGGCGTTGGTTTAAGTTTCAGCAGCAGAGGTGGTGGAATTCAGGCGTTGTCCTCTGAGGGCAAGGGAGAAAGGAATCACTTTCTTGGTGTGGTAAGGATGAGAACTTGAGTAGTGTAAATACTGCATATGGTTAGTGGGTTTTATGTGAACGGAAGTGGTCAGAGTGTTGTTTTCTAAGGTGATGTCCACGTCAAGGAATATCACTCTTTTGTCGGAAATGGACCAGGTGAACTGGATAACACAGAATTGGTTCAGTTGTTCTAGGAATGTCTTCAGACTAGCCTTGAGCGCTTCCTTCCTCCCTAAAACATGGACGGACCTCCACTTCCTAGCAACCATCCCCTAGAACGTTACATCTCCTCCATTATCTCTGCCAGCACCAATAGTGATTTCTTACATCAGATTGTCAACCAACCTAACCTAACCCATAACCAACGCAAAGCACTTGTAGCGCTACGCGAGAACCATGAGATAATGGTCCTCCCAGCGGACAAGGGGTCTACTACAGTAGTCTTAGACAAGGCTGACTACCTCCAGGAAGCTTACCGCCAACTATCCGATCCCAACACCTACAAGCGCACCACCACAGACCTAACCTACACCCACAAACAGAAAATTTCCGATTTCATTACCGCTAATGATCCTCGTGAGGGCAAATCTGAAATGTCCATAAAATACCTAATCTTGGACAGTCCACGTACCCCAACCTTTTACCGAAGATCCACAAACAAGGTAACCCAGGCAGACCCATTCTAGCCAGCTATTATTCCCCTACTGAACGCATTTCAGCTCTCGTTGACTCCTTCCTTCAAACACATGTTCAAGCGATGCCTGCCTACATACGTGACACCTACCACTTCTTAGAAATCATCCGTAAATTACCGCCTCTTCCTTCTGACATACTGCTTTGCACCATAGATGTTACTTCCTTATATACCAACATTCCTCATGCCCATGGCCTAGCAGCTATGGAATTCTTCCTTAACCAGAGACCTAAACCTCATACCCCAACCACAGCTTTCCTTCTTAACCTGGCCAACCTAGTTCTCACATGTAACAACTTCACCTTTGACGACAAACACTACCTTCAGATCCGAGTCACAGCCATGGGTACGAGAATGGTACCTTCTTATGCTAATCTGTTTATGGGCAAACTCGAACATGATTTCCTGCAAACTCAACCTTTGACCCCTCTACTCTGGGTAAGATTCTTGGACGATATAATGATGCTATGGACTCATGGTGAAACCAGTCTTAAGACATTCCTAGAACAACTGAACCAATTCCGTGTTGTCCAGTTCACCTGGTCCATTTCCGACAAAAGAGTGATATTCCTTGACGTGGACATCACCTTAGAAAACAACACTCTGACCACTTCCGTTCACATAAAACCCACTAACCATATGCAGTATTTACACTACTCAAGTTCTCATCCTTACCACACCAAGAAAGCGATTCCTTTCTCCCTTGCCCTCAGAGGACAACGCCTGAATTCCACCACCTCTGCTGCTGAAACTTACAACCGACGCCTCCAGAAGGCTCTAGTCAACCGAGGCTACCCTTCTAACCTTGTTACCAAACACATCCGCCGTGCATCCTCACACTCTCAACCCACCGGCTCTAATTACCCAGTTCCATCCTAAATTAACCAAGGTCAAACAAATCCTACACTCTAATTTCCACATTCTCCAGTCTGACCCAGACACAAGATCAATATTCCCCACCAAACCTAGATTAGTTTTTCAACATCCACCTAATCTTAGAAACATCTTGGTCTGTACGAATCCCTCCTTGTCACCACACCAAACCGGCGCACAGCCATGCCAGAGACCCAGATGTAAGGTCTGCTCCATTTTCATCACTTCTCCCACCATCACTGTTAATACTGCTAATGGTCGGTACACCCTCAATCCCAAGGGTACATGCCACACCCCTAACTAATGTTATATACATTCTAACCTGCAAGTTCTGTGATGCCTTTTATGTGGGGGAAACAAGTTGTGCTCTTAACATTCGAATTAATAACCATCCTCACTTCTGTACTAACAACAAACCGGATGCCCAAGTTTAATTGCACACCGAGTCCATCATATACTTAATGAGAATAACTGAAATGCTTTGCAATATATAATTTTTTAACAATTAGTTACGTGTGTACAGTGCTACGTAAAATTATTTCATCAATGTCACCTTCACCTCATACGCCACACTTATGTGTCTGGTTACAGTTTATCTTCTGTTGCCTGTTTACCATTGAAGTTTCTACGTAAGAAAGAAACAAGATGGAGACAGAGATATTGATTTTGAAACGTAAGAAATAAATCTTCGATGTGAGTAGTGTATTCCTTGCACATATTGTATCCTTGCAAATTTTACAATACCGCCTAAGTCGCAAAATGTAAATATTAAAGGAGGAAGAAAAAAACACTAAATTCTGGAAAGCTGCCTTGAAAGAAAGAGTCGAAACATACAGAAAAGTCATTTTCGCCCAAAGTGGTTGTTGGGCGGTATTGCAAAGTCGGCAACGATATATTACTTAAGAGGCCTTCGTACCTACACTGCGCTTTTTTTTTTTTTTTTTTAATACTGGATAAATTACGAGCAATACTGAAATTTTGGAAAGCGGACCCAATAATACTTGCACATGTGTATCAAATAAACTATGAGATTTTGACACTGTTTATTTTAGCCGAGAAATTAGAATACCCGTACCGTAATAGCGTAGGCGTATGACGTCATCACTTACGGGAACTAATTTTTCAGCTATAATAAACAATGTCAAAATCTCATTTTGTACATATTGAGATAGTTCATTTGATACATATTCACAATTTCATTTTGTAGATAGTTCATTTGATACATATTCACATATATTATTGAGGCCGCTTTCCAGAATTTCATTATTGCTTGTCATTTGTCTAGTATCTTTAAAAATATGAAAACTAAAAAAGAAAAAAAAAACACACACACACACGCAGCGTAGGTTAGGAGACCTCTCTTAAGGTCCAAATTTATAACTAAGCAGCTTTTCAACCTCAGTACCGCTCTTAATTTTTATTATCAGATAAACTTGTAATTTAACATGTTTAAGGTGATGTTCTGATGTTTGCTACGGGGGTATGATTTAAGCTATTGGATTACTGAGACAAGAAACAATCGCACTTTTTCTTGCTACAGTGGAAGTGTAAAGTGTGTGTATGATTTAGTAATTTTCCTCTCACTACAAAAGACAGTAGACACTGTTTATTGACCTTTGTTGTTATACTTCCATTTTAAGAAATGTTTTGGATTTGATTTTATCTACAACTACTTTTCTGTAATTATGTCTAGAAAAGACTTGTGAATTTTAATATAGATGTAGTATCTAGAGGATGATTTGTAAAGAAGCAATGAATGTTATCTCGTCGTTTGAGGATATACATGTTAATTAGTATAGTTTCCATAATATGCGTAAGAACTTTATCAGTGAAGAATCAAAGATTGGTTCCCTTGAAAGTTTCTAGGCTTACTTAACATCACCTGACATCACTCTAGTAAGATGAACTTGAATAGAATATACGAGCTTAATAGTAAACTACCTACCTACCAATAATTATATAACACTTATCTTGGTAAATCCCTGCTATGAAACTGCCAAAATTGACGTTCTTTACCATAGAATTAAAATAGTGTACGTTGTTTAAGTGTAGTATAAGTTTCTCCTCCCTACAGATGATCTATGTTGGGGCATTTTAGCTCAATTCATGGGTTACATGGTTGCATACATGATATGAAGAGTAACTGAACAGTGGAACGCTAATGTTGGTTTCAGATATCCATTTTGGAAGTATTTTAATAGATAAATTAACAGAAGAAATTCGGCGTGAAGAGCGAAAGTTCTAGGTGCTGAAAACATGCTAGTGCACGATAGTGACGGTAAGTTATATACTAAGTAGATATTTTAGCGTTAAGCTGAGCTACATAGGTAGGATAATATCGGGGCGTCCCGAATGCTTTATTTCTCTCCGAGCTTTGAGACGATTTTTTTAGATATACAAGAGGCAATTAAAATCAATGTAAGTGCATGAATAGATACTTATGTTGTTAAGTGTTACATAGTAACAAATATTTTTATTTTTGAACCTCTGGTTGAGTATGAATAACATGAAACCTGAAGTAGCACATATCCGACATTGCATGCTTTATGAATTTCGCAGACGAAATAACGCAGCTACAGCAACCAACAATATGAACAGTGTTTATGCACATTTCTTGGATGTCCGCAAATGCCAGCGTGGTTTACCAAATTCAGATCTGGTGATTTTGAACTGTCAGATGCCCATCGTTCCGGACGACCCATGGAGCTGGACAATGAACTGTTGCGTCAAGTCACTGAGACAGATCCCCATCTAACCATCGAGGAATTGGCATATCAACTTTACTCATCAAGATCTACCGTACACGAACACGTCCATCAAATTGGGAAGGTACAGAGAGGACAGCAACTTTCGGGATGTCAACAAAGATCACCGCTCAACAATATGCAACTCTTCGCTCTTTAGACACGACAAGGAACGGTTTCTTCATCGAATTGTGACAGGGGTCGAGAAATGGGTTCTGTACGTTAATCCTAAGCATAAAAAGCAATGGCTTTCTGCTGGTGAAAGGCCTATGCCAAAACCGAAAACTGATCAGCACCCTAAAAATGTGTTACTACCTGTATGGTGGAATAATGTACTATGAGATACTGCATCCACCCGGTCAGACCATTACTGCTGCCATTTACTGTGGACAATTGGAACGTCCTGCATCAAGCCCTGGCCAGTAAGCACCCGGCATTGGTCAACAGAAAATGCCAACAGGCATTGGTCATGCATCATAACAATGTAAGACCTCACGCAGCAAGACAAACCCAGCAGATACTCAGAGAGTTAGCCCGGGAGGTCATGGCTCACCCACCATACTACCCAGACGTTGCTCCATCTGACTGCCATGTTTTCAAGTCTTTGCAACACTTAGTTTCCAAACATACTTTCCGTGATATTGACGATGTCAAAACTACCTTCGTTTTTTCTAAAGAGGAGATCGAAAAGTTGGTTGATAGATGGCAAATGGTGGTAGATAACGATTGAGATTATATAATGGAATAGGAAATAAAATAGTTTCTGTTCGTGCTATGTGCAATCTTCCCTTAAAAACAACTTTATTTTCTGGATGCCCCAATAGTTCAGTATTTTCCATTAGTACGAACTTACCTTAATGATCACTTTCAAAATTTACTCCTCCTTTGTGTAGTCATTCAATTTGAGAATTGATGCCATACAAATAGAAAAAATAGTGTTGTACATACAATAATACTCCAGTTCCTATACAGTCTAAATAATAATCAAGTCCCTATACATTAAGAACGTGTTTCTAAGAATGTTCTTCCAATTCGAACAAAGATGAATCGTTCACTTTCTGTGAGAGTCACTGGTAGCGATAAAACTTGAAAGTAGAAACTAGTCTTTCCAAAGAAGAACGATACAAGTTTTGTCTGTTCATACTTTACCTAACTACAAATCGAACATCCAAAACTTTATGACTGATAAAGTTAGAAAGAAAACCACAGCTTCAACTCCCAAGTTTGAGTTGAAGAGTAAGCTTTTATTTTATTTTTATTATTTTAAGTGTTACAAAAAAAAAAAAAAAAAAAAAAAAAAAAAAAAAAATCTCTGATCTGTTTTTATTAAATCCTGAATGTGCAATTTTTCGATTTTCTGCCTCTATCAAATATATCAATCCTACCAACAGTTTTGTTTTTATTAAATTTTGATTTCATATAAGACCACTTACTATCGCATTACAAAATTTTGTGAAGAATCCAATCACATTCATTATTTCGATAAAAACAATATGAAAACATCTGTAAGCATGACAGACAACAAGTATTAACAAGTTTTTTTTTCCAGTTCAAATTGCCAAATTGGCGGTTACGCTCCAGTGGGCTGCATACTATTATTACTTGAGATATCACCACAAAATCTTGGTATACCTTTGTGGAATAGTCTCGTTAGTGTCTGGTTGCGATTGGTGCACAACAAGTGTAGTGTAGATCGACCACGGAGCTAAGTCAAGTTCGCGTGATTTCTCTCTGAGTGAGACACAATGTCAAGTTGTTGGTACGCTAAATTTTGGTCTAGCGACACGAGTTCCCAAAATACATCGCATACATTAACCCTCATTGAGTCGGATCCATGTTAAACGATACGGGAGAAGATTGCACACAAACGGAATGTTCACTATTTAACAGTTTGGGGAGAGAGAAGCATACACAAAACACGCTTGTTGAATGGATATAGCAAGACCTACTGAAGTCAAGCACAGCACAAGTGTGCTCTTCTCGACATAGGAAAGATTTCTGCAAATCGTAGAACATATTGGCATAAGAAGATTTTAAGTAATGATCATAGGTGTCACTGTCAATGATTAGATGCAGATGAACTCGCCAAGGTAAAGCAAATCAGGACCCAAAGAAAGTGATAATCACCCAATTCATTGCTTCTAACTGCAATCACCCAATTCACAGCAAGACAGCGAAACGATACATTTATTTTCATTTGCGGACTATACTGATTACGGCAAGACCCATATTTGTGCACAACTTCACGATGCACGAATGGGAAAATAGAGCAAGGTGTAATACAACCTATTAACTGAAGAGAACATAGGCGTGATCCTATTGCTGATTCGTAGTTCAGTGATCTACAGTAGAGTCTGCATAAAATTATATTCCGTATAATTCGAGCCAGCAAAATAATACTGATAAATCTCCCACTGCTAACAAACGGCAATCTATTTCCAGCACTTTGAATTTAGTTAGATTATTGTGTCTTGTAATATTATGGTGGCTTCTTAAATAAACACGCAAGTTGGTTTAAAAATAATTATACGCACTGTATTTTGTGTATTGTATCTGTACTATACTGTACTTGTGAAAAGAAAATATTGTTTTTGTCTCCATATCCATAAAATTCTATTTTTCTATAGTCCGAGGTAGCCTCGAACCCATTCAACTCGAATTATCTAGAGACTATTGTATTCTACCGCAGATTTATGAAGACTTTCAACAAATCTATGACAAACTGTGCATAAAACACGCAGTGCTGCTCAATAAATATTTAGCATGATTTTCAACACAACGCATCTCCACATGTCTTACGAAACTATTGCCCCTCGCTCTCCAGGCCTTGTACAAACGGATTACAACCTTTGGTTGGAAACTTTATAGCTTCCAGATTATGTCTGAAGTTGATATGAACGCCTCTCCAATCCACTGGCAGCAATGTACTGACGCCGCTGAATACTATTTTGATCCAGAAATATTTCTGCTTCAACGCATGTTTCAAACGCTCCAATCAAAAATACTATTTAGTCTGTAACCACAAAATATATAACAAGCGTTTAACAGAGAGACAACCATTTATTGTACCTTTCAATGTTCTACGAACAGAAGAAAAATAACATCTGCAGATACGCTGCATGCCTCCAGATAATTAATACATCCAAAAAGAAGTATGAAGAACATATTTAAAATAACTGAAAAGATACCTTACAGAATAACGAAATGCTTTAGAACAAGGAAGATTTTATTTTTAAATCGCAAAATAAAATATTCAAAAATACTAAAGTTCAGGTTTATTCACATCGAGTTTTGTATACATCTTTCTATCCAACACCAGTCATTTATGTACTGTACAATCTAATTCTGGAGAAAAGTTAAGAGCCATGGCACTTGTAGCTACCCATGAATACCCTGTAAGAAAACAATGCCAAGAATGCAATAGTCCCCATGCGATAATACATAAACATGCACTACACAGATTTTATAGAAGCGAAGAGATGTTCAATAATAATAATAATATACATCGAATGCCATGCAAAAATTAAGTTAAAATGCTTATCCTCTTAAATACGAAAGTATTTACAATCATGCCTGGTTACAAGGGTAAGTAAAAATAACTTGAGTATCTGACAGATCAAAATAGTGTTCTAAAGTCCGCAAAAAAAGGCATAGATAATGAAGGTTAAACTGAAATTAAATAATATACACTAAAAATAAATTACATCTTACTTATCCTCCTTAATCACATTCCATTATACTTTGCTGTTATAGTTCATCCACGAAATATGGGTGGAAATCAGAAAACCAAATCCGACTATTTGTATGTATGCATTCTGTATTCCCCAGTCTGTTTATACATTTTAGTCATTTGAAAAAAAAAAAAAAATGTTATTTAAGTTCAAGCTATTATATTGTTCAATGAAACCTAACACTTTTTTTTATAATGTATATCATCCTGGCTTTTGTATAAAGATTTGAATATTCCGCATTTGACGCAAAACATTCAGTTTCATTTCATATATATATATATATACACTTAAAGTGTAGAGTTATTTTACACACACTTTACAACGCAACTCTATTTTTGGAAACATTTTCAGGTAAGTCGTGATTTAAAATTATCTAACAGTGTATTGGAGCCTCAAATACGTTGGAACTCTTCGCCACCTTCTATTTAGTAACAAGGCAAACCACAATCTAATCTACATTCTACATAAGAACATATTAATCTGTACAATACATGTATTAAGATGATTCATTTAGGCAGTAACTTTTAAAGCTACCGACAAAAGCAGTCGCATTTCTATCACTATACACCTAAGCATCAACTCAAGTAAGTTTTATCACCCTCCACTTATTGCGAAAAAAAAAGTTAAAGCAAATACCGGTCATATCACGACCAACTGTCCTCATGAATCCCCGTTCTTTTAATTACTAATTCAAAGTGAAAGAACACTGGCACTGGCACCCGAAAGTGCATTACAGGAAGACAACCATATACATTACTCAATAAACACGAAAACACAGTACTCGTTATAATGAACCAACGAATTCAAGCAAGAGATAGTGTAAAAAGCAGCATTCCCGAAAGTGTCAGAAGGAACAAATTTAAGCAACAACGAATATATGACAATACAACAGACAAACAGTACTGACTACAAAATTAAAATAAATAAATGTTGTCATCTTCATACTGTAAATAATACTGGGAAAAGAAATTACTCGTTTTTACAAATAATGATGAAACTCCCGATTGTCCGTCACCCACGGTACTGGGCAAGGTCGGAAAGGTCAGATAAGAAGAGGAACAAATCAAATTATTGAAACACAATAAACAAGCACGTTTCCATTTTTGTGCCATTGCAGTGCACTTTACACAAATGTTGTTTTAGCGATATGTATAACGACTTTCTATAAGTGATACGCAAAAGACAAAATGTCATCCGCCAACTGGCAAATAAAATAGTACTTCATAAAAACAACTGCCTAAATAATTGCAAATAAGCACCGGAGGGGGTGATCGGTTATTTTGAGGTGACTAATATTCAAAGGTCTTATATGAGAGGATCTACTGTTTAAAGCATTTCTTCTGATTTTAATGATTCAGTTCCTAATGCTTTATTCATGAAGGTAGTTTAGAACCATCGAAAAATCTAGTAAGAAAAATTAGCTTATACTCTGATGCAGCTATTTTATTTGCTTCAAGCTGATACAAATTATGAAGTTTCCAACAGTGGTTTATCTCCCATAAATGAGGTGTCTTCTATTACGAAGATGTAAATGCTTCAAGATGGAAAGAAATCGGTTTAAATATGTAAAAATCTCTAAAGGCAACTACATACATTTCTTTGAAGTTTCCGTTGACAATTCGTACGGGAAAAAAATTACAATAAATAAAAAAAATAAAATAAAAATAATATATGTTGATTAGTCTATATATGCAAGACATTTATTCCTATAATGCTAACCTTATGTTTCACTTCAGATGAGCTTTATCTACCTAACTAGCTCTATGGCTTATGGAACTCGCAAGTTCATCGCCGCAATAACAAACGTTCGCCATTGGATTCTATTCTGGGCAGTATCAAGCCAGTTTTCATCACGAACACCTACTTCTCGAAGATCTCTTCTAATATTGTCCTCCCAATGGCCTCTTTCCATCCGGTCTTCCAACCAGGATAGAATATAATCTTCGTTTTTCCCCCATCCGAGCTACATGGCCTGCCCACCTTAGTCGTCTCGATTTCATTATTTTTACAACATCTGGTGAATCGTACAGTCCGCTTTATCTACCTCTTTATTAAAATTAAGTTGATATTTGAAGACTTGAAGTAAATACGGAGTGCCATTTTCCAACTTACGAGAAAAAAAAATTTAAAATTGTACATTCATAAAGCAACACGTTTCATCATTTATAAACATCCAACAGAAGGACTTAACTATGTGTTTGAACTTTTATTCTTATATATGTTATAGTTTAACAACGTATATTATTATTTCCGTAAAAACGCTATTTTCACAAAAAGGGCACTTACATGGGAAGTCCTTAAGTCCTGACAGCTAGATCTGAGTGAAAATTGGTTTCCTGGCTAATTTCAGGTCAATAACTAGCGTGGTGATAGTCACTAGTTTCGAAAATGCGTTGTTTGGCCTGAAATTGAGGGATTAGTAGACTTTTATCTGGCACGTTACTGTGCACACAACAATTGGCGGTTTGATTTCATATATTAACTCATTTGAGAAGTAACAGTAAGAAGAAGCAACATGAATTTGGAATATATAACGCTTTGTCCAGTAATTGCAGGTCATCGTTTTTACATCCAAGTTTTCATGTATGCGTCTATCTGTTTATACTAATTTTAGCCTTCAAAACACGTGCATTTTATCATTATAGGAGAGTAGGCAGGAACACAGGTTGGCAGTGGTTTTTTTTTTTTCATTCATGGGATTCTTATCTTTTCCTAATTTTTCTCCTCTATTTCATGAACACGTAAATAAAGATGAAAAATCGCTACTTAATTACAATTACACAATTTTGTTTCTAGAAACAAATCTGTACACTTAAGTACCTCAGTTACCAGCTTTCTGCCAAAACTGATCAAGCTGAATATCTTTACTTACATTACTTCGAGTTTCGGTTGTTTAATTGATACCGAGAACTAACTTTTTTTCGTATATACTTACCAATTACAATTTTCTTAACTAGTAATAACATAATACTAATCACTGTTAGTAATTTTTAAGTACCTAAATTAAAGTTACATGTTTATAAACAGACATTGCGCGAGGGAACCCTCTTCAGAATGATTTACTTACGTGAACTGATTAGGCCAATTACTATCTTTTTCAAGGATATTTTCTCCGAAAAAGCAAATATTTGGGGGTAAATTTACGTAAGTAAATCATCCTGATGTTAAGTATGTTACAAAATCAAAATACTTCTCTCACCTGTTTTCCGAAGTCATCAGGTAATTCTGTCGGTGAAATCACACATTAAATCCATGTTTTCTCATACACGCTAAATGGGCTTCAATGAGGTCTCTACAATTTTCTTCTCCTCTTTCTATGATACTGAAAAACGAAATAAAATCAATGGTCCTTTTCTTCATATATGAAATATATTCTATCTTATTATATTAAACGGGCAATCCTTTTTACAAATTTACAAAAGGTAATCTCGTACAAATTTTTTAGGGTGCGTGAAAAAAAAAAAAAAAAAACTGTCACGTTATCAAGGGGCAAGATTATTGTCGAATCATGAGATATATACTTCTTTGATAAAAATAGTTTGCATGAATCGAAGAACAGCACTTCACTGAGATCTTAAACTTATTTTTTTTTTTTTTGGGGGGGGGGAGGTCGATAAGTTACCAATTGATATACCGTATAGCTTCTCATCTCTCTGTACAGCTTCTCTTTAATGGGTCAATCTATTTACTTGAAAGTGAGTTCTCTACAGGTTTCCTTTTCTGGTGTAAGAAAGTGATTTCGGTAGGTCTCGACTTAGAGAGTTACAAATGGAGAATTAATACGGCTCAGTGAATGCCGAATTAACGGAAGAAAAGGAAATCATATAAGAGTTCTCACTAAAAAATGAACGTTTGCAATAACTAGAATAGGTGCTCTAAAGAACATGTCAAATTTGAAGGTACGCGCGTTAATAAATTTTTCTCGTTCATATTTTAGAGGTTTGAAAGATCAAGTCTGTAAAATATACAAACGAGGGGGTGAGGAGACGTAAAACCCAACTACATCTACAGCATGGAACACAGTACAAAACGGTGTTCTGCGTTTTGAAGAAACGTATTGGGTATTAATGTTAAGCAGTAGGTACAAACATGAAGGCATGTGCGTTCACTTAAAAAATCATTACGCACATGATTTAAATCGCCCAAGTAATTACACGAAATACATGATTTTGAAGTAATTACAGTTCCTAAAATTGAAAACTGATCCATAGGAGTACAGGTGAGTAATTATTAAAGTATGATTATTGGTAATTGAAGCACGGATCCCTGGCGTTCTATTAGCACTCCATTTTCTTGTGTGTAGGGAACAGAGATTCCTATACTCGGGCTGGTATGTGTGATATGTTCAGTGTTAGCCGCTTGTGTAGCTGAAAGAACTCTGGGCCTCGAAAGTAATTTCTCAACTCCAAGCATGCTGTGAGTGTTGGTAATTTTTTTATTTTAATTTTATTATTATTATTATTACGTGCTTCTACACCGAATATTTTGGATTCTGTAGTATGACGTTTATCAACCCACCTTCGCTCTCTCTGCTGACCTGGCCATATTTTGTGCAGGAATCTTTTCCTAGCCGATATCTTTATCGAGACGCGCGAGCAGTGAAGTCTCTTAAAAGACGTGCGCGGAGTGATAAATAATGTCCGCCTGCATTAACCGTGACAATGCATTGCTGCAAGTAGATTGTGAAATAGGCGAGATTTCGAAGGGATTCATGTCAATGAAATCAATGCAACGAATCTGCAACATAGATACGAAGGCGACCACAGCGTGATTCAGTCATAAATAGTGCAAAATTAATAACGAAGGTTTACCCCTCTGCGGAACTAGTGTCATATAGACAACTAGCTCAATAGTATTCTTGGATAAAATTTACTTAATCTACTCCACACTTGAGCCAGCCACTGACCAATATAAGCTCTACACAAGTTATTTTAAAAGAACAATTCTCTCTGACACTACAAAACGCACAATCCGTAGCGACAGAAAACCTGTTACAGAAACCACACTATATTAATTAGTTCGTAAAATACGCACTTTAGTTGATTCGATGCCAGATATGATGCCACGCGAAGGACTAATATGGCGTCACACTAAGACGGGACCTTCCTTACTTTTGCCTTCTTTTACTGTCTATAAGTTACGGTTATTATTATTATTTTTTATACATACGAGTTTTCAAATTCTATGTATCTACGTATTTTACCTTTATTACACTGCTTCAAGACTCTAAAAGTTATTCTAATTTGCGTTTCAACACTCCTACACGCATTCTTAACATTATCGTTCTTGTAAACTTTACATTCTTTGGAGTATACAAAGTTCTTTACGCAAACGGTAAGCATATTTCTCTTTCTATCTATAAGGAAAATCGCTTTAAAAAAAAAATCTCTATCACCACGCCACTAATCTTGAATTTTGAACTATACTCAATAAAGGCATACTTTACGAGATGTCGTACCTTTGTACACTACTGTAAGGTCTAAATGCTCGGTTCATATTAGTTCTCACATAAAAAGACTTGAAAAAACAGAGTGCACGATCAACAGTTGTATGCCAACCGAACCAAATCTCATCTCGGAATGACTGACATGCCTCATAAAAGTTAACGAAAATGACACTTACGAATTGTGATGTCCTATTTGGTTAGAACTTTCCGTTGGCCGAATTCCTGCATGCTATGTTGTACACTGATGACTGAATTATTCGTTAATTCTATATGCCTTTATTTTTACTCTGGTCGCCATACTGTATCCTGTGATGTTTACTAAATTCACCACCAACCATCCAATACTAATGATTCACTTGTTTCTCAGTCTGTCACCTATTACAACTACGCTGGTCGGGTTCGATTCCTGGTGGAGACACAAATGGTTCGGAGCCCACGTTAAACTGGAGGTCCCGTCCTTAGTAGCTTACAAGTTTGTTTAGGACGTTAACAATAATTCACTCAACTACGTTAGTCATCAATAACGAAGAAGAATACCACCAGTTGAATAGGCACAGTAACGAAATAATATTTATAAATATAACGTATAAATAGGATATTTAACTAATAACTGTAATTATTATTAGCTTTGTTTTTTCTTTTATCCTGTTCTTCAATAAAATACAATACTCTTTTCAATCTCCCGATACACAGTATGATTGTTCTTCGGCGTGTTAGCGTTGACGGTAAGGTTTCTGGAAATGGAATATTAAGTTCACGAATAAATTCGTAAGTTTGTTCACGGTTACTTCAAGTCTGGTTAGATCAAGGTTGATTGATTTAAATTAGTTTTTTTTAAAATCAATTATTTAAATGAAATATATATATAGCCTAGTCGGTAGCGCGCTCGACTACAGTGCGAGCGGTCCCGGGTTCGATTACCGGTGGGGGTTCAAAAATTTCGGTGTTGACCCAGCATCGTGAGGACAACTGGGGAGCTGCTGTGAATAAAAGACAGTGGCGATCACAGTGAGAGCTTCGGCTCGCCTTTCCCAACCCGTCTAGTCAGCGTGGGAGCAGTAGACCAATTCCTCCCTTCGGGGAGAGGCCTCATCCGCTAGTGGATTGAATATGGCTGTGATTTATTATTTATCAGAAATAAAGTGCAGTATTCTTAATCGTTCTGTGGATTGAATCATATGCAAACTTAAAATTAACCATTTGGTCCCTACGTGATGATACGTTCTTACGATGTAAACCAAAACCAAAGTGAACGACCTAGAATTTTAACAAACTATTTGATTGATTCATTTCAAATTACATGCGAATTTTAAAAGAGAACGCAGGAACCATATTCACATTATAAGTTTACAATTGGTATTACAAACATGTTTATTTTTGTAATACATATGAAAATGAATACACAGAAAACAGAAAATCAAGTTGTTGACAAAACAAAAATCGCTGTTCCGTAATATTATTTACTTTGTGTACACGTATTTGTATCAAATTATTTGACAGGGTTCCCACTCATTTGCCAAGATCAAATTCCCTGACTTTTCCAGGTCACTACTCAGAAATTTCCAGGTACTTTATTTTGTGTGTATATATATATATATATATATATATATATACAGATGCTTATCAGAATAATGGAAACACCTGTAGTTGGCAACACGTCAGATGTATGGGTTGGCAGTGGTGTCGTGGCGAATGCAGCGCCCGACTGCTGGTGATGGTGTGTTAGGTCGGTCTCCATACTACGTCAGGCGTCGTGGAACAGGAGTGTGCAGTGGCTGCAGCAGACGGAGGTAGTGTAAAATGGGAGACCTCTCAGAGTTTCAAAGAGGGCAAATTGTTGGTGCGCGGTTATGTGGAGTGAGTGTGACGGCAGTGGCTAGTGTGTTAGGTGTGTCGCCAGGGACAGTGTCGAAGGTGATGACGGCCTACACAACACACGGGAAAACCACATCGGGGAAGCGGAACAGTGGGCGGAAGAAAAGCATCAGTGACAGGGCCCGCCGGGTATTAAAGCGCATTATCACGCGGAACCGTCGTGCCACTGCGGCGCAAGTGACGGAGGAACTCAATCAGCACCTCCCCCAACCTGTTTCGACAATCACAGTCCGCCGCGAATTACATGACATGAACTTACGGGGTCGTGTTGCACGGGCCAAACCTCTCATCAGGGACCAGAACGCTTTAGCACGCCGCAAATGGTGCCGCGACCATGCAACTTGGACCGTTGACGACTGGAAACGTGTGGTATGGTCGGATGAGTCACCATTCACCCTATTCCAAACCACGGGCCGTGTTTATGTGTGGAGAACGCCCAAAGAAGCGTATGATCTGCAGTGTCTCCGCCCAACTGTGAAACATGGCGGCGGCACGGTGATGCTGTGGGCCGCAATATCATGGTTTTCATTGGGTCCTGTGGTCACACTTCGCGGACGCATCACTGCCAACGATTATGTCGCAATTTTAGGAGACCACTTGCATCCTATGGTCCGGATGTTGTTCCCGGACAATGACGCCATATTCCAGGATGATAATGCACCCATTCACACAGCTGGAGTTGTTGCAGCGTGGTTTGAGGAACATCGGGATGAAGTTCAACACCTCCCCTGGCCCGCCCAATCCCCAGATCTCAACATAATTGAACATCTGTGGTCCATCTTGGAAACACGACTCCGGCGACGATTTCCACCTCCATCCTCTCTCACAGAACTGGCCGATGCCCTGCACGAGGAATGGTGTAATATTCCACTTGCTACCATTCACGACCTCTATGCCTCCATCCCACGTCGCATCAAGGCTGTTCTGAAGGCGAAAGGTGGCCCGACACCATATTAATCTGGTAAGTAGCACTTTCGTTCAGGTGTTTCCATTATTCTGATAAGCATCTGTATATATATATATATCACAATTCCATGGGAAAATAAAGATCATAGTTGCATGAAAATAAAGATACATCAATCAACATATTTCACTGTATTCTTTTCTTAAATTGCTTCATGGTTGGCACATTAGCTTCCAAGTAATTTCAAAAACGATCGAACATTAAATGCCTACTGTAGCTAAATGAACTTCAAACAATAAGCTATCAAATTCCCTGACTTTTCCAGGTTTTCAAACATTTTTAGTGAAATTCCCTGACTTTTTAGTGCTAAGCTGGATTCCCTGACCATTCCAGGTCAGTGGGAACCCCGTTTGATTTCTTCACACATTGCTCAAAAACAATTTATGCTCAATGGAAGTATAAAATTTATCTATCTGTATGCTGAAGGATGAAAATTGGAAGCTGCGTATCAACTATTGATTTGACTGCAATAGCTCTCACTGGATTTGAATTGAATTTTTTTATCTAAGGCCTTTAAGCAACTTGGATCAGACCGACCGGATGATGGGAGAATTTGTGGAATGAAGAAAGTGGGAGGAATCGAGAGAACCCTGTAAAAAAACCCACGTATACGGTTTTCGCTCACCATAAAGTCCATATGGAACGAGCCGGGAACTACGGACCAGAGGTAAGCTTTCTACCAGAGCGACCACGGCTCCAAAATAGCTCTCATACTTTATAGAATATTGTAATAGAGTATTCCCAAATTGATACTAGTTTTGAAGGCTGAAAACTCGAAGTAAAATGAACTAAAATTTATCTTAGTTAACTTACATCCTAGAATATTTAGATTGTGGAATGTGGAATGAAAGATCCTGAGTTCGAATCTCCAATCATCCCTAGTAATATTTTTTTGTTTAAATAATTTCGAATACAAAACGGGATGATTAGCTTTTGTAGTTCACGATTTGTTGCTTTACTGTAGGTTCTCTAATTGTTGCTGGAATGGTCTTTCTTACATTACGAGTAACACTCGGAAAAGTGTAAGTGTTTTGTATTAAATTTTACGAGACAATGAATATGTGCTCAGAACTGTATCCTCATGTAAGGGTTAGCAACAGGTCCTACGAATGTATGTTCTCCAAAGCAGTTGCACTTCTAATCTCTAAACCTAAGCCATATTTAAAATTAGTCATGCACATTACGTTTCAAATTCTCAATAAGTATCAGAACGTTATATGTATACATATTACTTTCATGTTATGTATAATATCCTTAACTAACCCTTGATTTAGTTTACGAAATGTAACAGTGTATAAGGCCTACAGGTTTCTAGAATATTCTATTATTATTATAGTCGCGAGTTTTCAGACAGTGATATAGAAGAAATTAAATAATAAACTATTCTTCTTAAAACTAGTCTAATTCCCAAAACTTGTGACCATTTCCAGTTGGCACAATGCGAAACGTCTAATTTAGAAATAAAAGATATTTACCTAAGGATAAGTATGTTTACGTTATAGATATAACTAGTGGGCATTTCCAGACAAATGTCAACCTGTTAAGGTAAAAATGAAACTGTTGGCACACATATATGTGATACATCACTTGAAAGCTAATTTCATGTAGAATTCAGATCAAAACAGATTAATTAAATACAATTTACATTTCACTGTCAAATAATGCTAATTTAAATAACAAATTATGCACGTTATCAAAACAGGCCATTTGTAATTGAGTTGTAAACTGATTTTGCAGAGGGACTGAAACCAAAATATTGCCCAAAATCAATATATTTGTTGCATTATAATCAGTACTTCATAGATCAAGCAGTAAAATTATTATAAAATATGTAAAACATATTTATCTTCTATATTAAATACTTGCTATTTACGTTCGTGTCAGTCCGGAACATTTCCATTTTTTAATTTTATGTAGCTTGCCTGTATGTGTACCGATTACAAAAATATTTAAGATTTTCTGTCTCCTCTAAACAGCTTTTCAAATGAACCATAGGACTTTACTGCAGCTTCTCGCATAAACTGAGTAAACTGCGTTCCGGACTGACATTTAGCTGTGTTCCGGACTGACCAAGTGTGTGTGTTCCGGACTGACTTCTTTCTTTCCGTGTCTAGATTTGTTTTGCTTTCGCCTCACAGAAGCGGAGGGGGTGTGTGTCATTCACAAGAACAGTGAACAAAATTGAATTCCCACGTTCCATTGCGAATAACGTCATATGGAGGATTTTGCGGGAAATTGGTGACATCATACCTTGCATTCAGCCAATGAGAATTTAAATCTACTGATTGCGCTACCTAATATTTATATACCTTGCCAGTCTTAGCAGGAATTCTGTGCGGCAAACAGCTATCTTTTATTTCAGAGCTTTGAATTGAGTAAGCCTATCAACTTGTAACAATGCCAAAGCTAACAAATGCTGTAAGGAAAAGAAGGGAAAGGTTAAAGGAAAGTGGCAAGTATAGTGAATACCTTGAAAAGGAAAGACAGAGGAAAGTGAATGAAACATCAAAAGTTTCTAAAACTGTTACACGTGCAAAGAATCGGTGGTATAAAGCAGAATAAAAAAAACGTGAAAGGATGATAAAAAATACAGAAGCCAATAATGAAAAGTCAGCCGTCACCCTCTACTAGTAAAGACCCGACGCCTGTATTATGCACACCTTCCAACAGCGGTGGGAAGCCCAATACGCCTACAAAGCTTTCAAAAGCCAAGGTAAGGCCAAGAGAAAGGCATCAGAGGCCCTTCCAAAGGACCCTATAAAAAGAAAAGCACTGGTGACAATTTTTGCAAGGGACGAGGGAATCACGAAAAAATTGGACTCTCAAATACATGTCCATAAGCAGTTATCTCCCGAAGTCAAAACAAACGTTGTGAAGTTCTTCAATGAAGATTTTGTGACCTGGCAATCTCCCAATGTTAAAGACTGTGCCACCGTTATTGAAGAATGTGGTAATAATAAAAAAAAATGCCAAAGGTTCTTATTTACGACCCTGTTAGAAGCGTACGCACTATTCAAGGGAAAATTTGTAGCCAGTTTTGTAATCTTAAATGATTATTAGTTTATACCCACATATTTTAAGTGTGCTATATGTTACTTTGTGCACAATATTATTGCTAATTAAACTCGTATTCCCAGAATCCTAGTTTTATTTCATAAGAGTCAGTCCGGAACATAGAAATGTCAGTCCGGAACGTGGTTAAAAAAATTAATATCTCCTTAAATATAATTTATCTTCCCACCCAAAATATACCATGTAATACTACACTTGTCTGATGTAAGTTGTGACATGAGACGTTATCTGATTATCAGTACTTTCAGAGAATTAAAATGATAAACTATTTTAGGTAGAAACAAAGGTTGCAAAACTGTCAGTCCGGAACAGTAACTTTAATAATTAATTTCTACTTAAATACTGTCACTGTAGAAACATTATCCTAGCCAAAATGAATGTTGTGAAGTGCCTAATAGTTACAAGAAATTACAGTATCCTACAGCTTTTATTACTTCTGTGATATTAATTCTTTTGTGCAAAAAGTGTTCCGAACTGTCAGTCCGGAACACCTGGAAATGCCCTAGTGTAATTCTTATATTCGACTTCGCAAATGAATCGCTTTCTGTTAAAAGGGCGTATGTAACATTTTTTACGATTATCACTTTTTGTAAGAAATTAGTATTTCAGAGGCAGATGTAACGATCTGTGTTAAAAGGAAATTTGTTCCTTGAATCGTGTTGAAAATATAAGGCACTGAAATCTGCGTTTTCTGTTAAAAGAGCGTAAATCCACACATACGCCCTTTTAACTGAAAATCAAGGAAGCAGGAGCGTAATAATGAAGAACATTACACAGAATATTACCAGACTGTTCGTGATGTTTAACCCCTCATACTTGGCTACACTGCTATTCTGGAGGGAAGCTTATTGTTTTCGCGCCATCCGCTGTTATAGTGTTGGCAATCCTTTAGTTGACATCAAGTTGTTGTTGATAATTGTGTAATAAAATACTGATATGGAAAAGTGCATGGATTATGTGCTGGATGAATATAAACATTTTTATCAGTCAATTATCTCATTCTGCCATCCAATCAGTGACATTGAGGACAGAGACTCATAATGCATTGTTCGTTTTCCCTATATTGTATACTGCTGGTTCGTACTAGTACTACATTGTTCAGAAAACATGATTGAAATGATTGTATTTTTATAATATTATATTATAATATATTGATGTGCCCTGTTGGTCAGTCTCTGCTGTACTGGAATCTGGACACACACTCAGTTGGAAACTAAAAGGTACAGAAAACCTGCTTAGCTTGAAAATAAAAATCTTACCATTAAAAGGTTTTTTTTTTATTCAATGCTTCTTCCTTGCATTCCCAATTCTGTCTAAGATGGGTTCCCCACTCCAAAATTTAACAACACTTACACGTACAATTGCCGGCCTTAGTGTCACACCACCTTAAGATCACACTATCTTCTGTGTCGTCACAGTTTTAAGATTTATTTCAGAAAAACCCTGCTTTCACATTTTCTGTCACCGTGTTTTCTGTTGAAAGGGCTACGTGTTTTTACGGCCACATGCGTAATTTGAGTGATGCCCTTCGAATATCAAGGCAGAATACGTGGCAAGAAGAAGTAAGACATAAGCGAAGAAATATTAAACTTTTTCCTAAAATATATATAGAAATGAAAATTACCTGGGAAATTATAAAAAGTGAATCTCGAAATACTGACAAATCAAAAAAAAATATCGAATTAATCAATTGAAGTAATGAAAATATTAATGATCCCAAAAACGTTGCAGAATATTTCAACGATTATTTCTCGAACATTGGAATGTGCGAAGTCACTGATGCATCAGACCGGCTAATTGAGAACAATAAAAAAGGCATTCCATTTATCTCTAATACTCTGTTTCTAACGCCCACTACTCATCATGAGGTCCTAGGAGTAATTAAGAAGCTCAAGAATACCACCTCTCTTGTGGATACGATGAAGTGCCAATGTCTGTGCTAAAAAAATTTGCACATATTATTGCACACCCTTTAGCACATATCATAAATGAATTATTTAAACAAGGCTTATTTCCACACTATCTAAAAACAACCATTGTTAAACCTCTATTTAAAAAAAGAAATAAAAAAGATGTTAAAAATTACCGTCCGATATCTCTCACTTCCGCTTTCTCAAAAATATTTGAAAGCGAGAACTGTGATAGAATTAAAAATCATCTCTCGCGTAACAACTTATATCTCGATCACAACATGGGTTTCTTCGTGGAAAATCAACTCTAACCGCACTCTCCGATTTTCTTCAGGACATTATAAATGGGCTAGATATGAAGGAAAATTAATTTAGTATTTTTTGTGATCTAAACAAAGCTTTTGATAGTGTTAACCAGAAAATATTACTAAATAAATTGTATCGTTATGGTATACGAGGAAATCCTCTATCGTGGCTCGAATCTTATTTACTGAACTGAACACAGATAGTAGAAATTAGTCACATTGACGAAAGAATGGGTTTAATTGTGAAAACTGTTTCCTCTCCGACAAAACTGAAAGTTGGTGTTCCACAAGGTTCTGTACTCGGACCGCTGTTTTTAATATACATCAATGATCTTCCACATGTCACACAAGGAAATACAATTCTTTATGCGGATGATACAATCAAGTCCGACATGATAAATCTCCAACAACAGATAGACACAACGGTATCTCAATTGAAAACCTGGTTTGAAAATAATAAACTAAAATTAAACAGTGAAAAGACGAAATGCATAAATTTCCATAATAAACAATAAAAATCAGCTGTACCCAAAAAATTAAGTATAATGAACAAGAAATTGCATGTTCTACAAAATTCCTTGGTGTGACAATAGACGAAGAATTAAACTAGAAAGAGCATGTGAATACATTATGTAGTAAACTCTCGTCAGCCATCTTTGTAATTAGATCTTTGGTACCTATTGTAAATAAGAATATTATAACCGTCTATCACGCCATATTTGAATCACAACTACGATATAGTTACGATACAACAACTACAACTCCAAGTACGCAGAAACCATTTCTATGTCAGAAGCAAGCATTAAGAGCAATAACCGGGAAATCTAGAACATCATGTAAAAGACTATTTCGCAAATTAAATATATTAACTCTTCCAACACTATACGTATATGAAGTCCTTCTTATGACGTATAACAACATAGAACATTTAAACAAAAACTGCGGTAAACACAATCATTATACCAGACATAATCAAGACTTATCCATGCCGGATAAAAAAAACAGCCAAGTACTCGAAATCACAATATTATATGGGCATTAAATTATTTAATAAGTTACCGGTATATATTAAACATGCAAAAGACAAAAACAGTTTTAAAACTATGTTAAGAAAACTACTTGTGGAACAATGCTTATACAGTGTGGAAGAGTTTTTAGAAACATCAATAAGCTAAAGAGGAAGTGAGTGGTACCTAGTATATATTGATATTGTATTCTTTAGAATGTATCTTGTTGTATATATAATTCTATATTCACTGTTGTACTATAAAGTAAGCAATTGTAGCTTTATAATAGCGTTGTGGTATTTTTTGTAAATGTATTATTTCTATCGTGTATTTCGTGTGTATGTATTGTCACTATCCGGGTTAACTATTTTCATTGTATGTATGTATGTGTGTGCTGCCTTGTGTAATTGTTTTGTTTTCTCTCTTAATGGCATCACACCACCCCAATAATTTAACTTAGTAATTTCGATATTCTGTTCTTTGAGAATGTATCTTGATATATTATTCTGTATTCACTCTGAAGTAGTATCAAATAAGCTAACCGCATTTAATTTCTACATTGTATAACATCTTTGTAAATGCATTTTGTTCCTATATTGTGTTTTGTGTGCATGTATTGTAAAAGTCAATATCGGGTAAAATATTGTCAATGTTGCTTTGTATTTTTTTTACTGTTAATGTCATCACACCACCTAAAAAAAAATAACATGACTTGTCCGATCATGTATATGTGTGTATGTACTATATGTTTCTGAACTGACATGTTCTATATCAGTTTGCAATTTGCATGTACCTTGTCAAATGAACGCAAATAAATCAAATCAAATCAAATCGAACGCAACTTTTCAAACCTAGCCTAAACGTATCTAACCCAACGTAACCTAAACACACCTAACCTAATCGAACCAACGTAACAAACTAAACCCTATATTAGTCAAGTGTGTAAAATTTCAAAATGCGTTACTAAAAAAAAAAAAATCTAACCTGACTTTTCTAACCTAACGTAGTCTCGTCAGTGAAGTGTGTAGAATTTCAAAATACGTAAATAGTACGACGTCAGAGAGACCGTTTGCGAAAATTCCAAGTGGAAAAAGCAATGAAAAGTGATGCGTAGACTGATTTTCACGATATGGGTGTTCAAGTGCAGATAGTGAAGAAATACCGATAAAACACGTTTGTCGTCGTAGGCCCTTAAGTTGAGAAAAAGAACAAATGCTGCAAGTTTCAACATACTAGCATTAAATTCTGCCTGACGCCCAGTTGCATTATCACGTTACAAAAAGTCACATATCCGAAAAGAATATTAAGCAGTATATTGCTACTTACTGGTTCATGGATAAGTTCCTTAAAGATCTAAATTCAAGGCAAAAGTTAAAAGTACATTTGTCTGTTGTAATAAAAGTAAAGACTGGTCCTCAAAAAAGGGATTAAAAATACTTTAGATTTAAAAGCACCTTCAAATATCCACCGAAGCAGCTAACGTTTTTGAAAAAGGGCCCATCCTACATTTGGACTCTGAATAAAAACATAATAATGAAGGAAAAGTACTTACTTATAGTCAAAGTTGATACTTATTTTACTTTATATTTGTGTGTTTAGTTTCGTGAATCTTTATTCTGAATCACAGAATCGGGTATCAAAGGTGGTGCTTTCACGGAACACATGAAAAGCAGTGTTTTTACAAAGTATGAAAAATAAACAGTCGATTATTGAACTTAATTTAGCTACGTTGGTGATGTTATTTTCATAAATAGCTTAACTCTACCCATAATTATTTTCTATTCCTACGTTCACACATAGGCACTATAAAAATACTAAGTGAAATCAAGTGGAAAGTTTATTATCGACTCATCAATACAAAATAAAACGACTAAGAATAAATAAAAGGCAAGTCTATTATACTTTACGATTTGCGTGTGTTGTTTCAACAAAATTTTCAGTAGTCAATTAAAAACACAGGTGGACCAGTTATCTACACATTTCATGGGCACAGTGAACACCCTTGCAGCTTACCTTATTAGAAAATATAGGACTTTAGTTTTGCACCTTGCCATTCTATCAGTAAGTTCACAACATATATACTACTAACCTAACCGTACCTCTGAAGTATAAACAGATTATGGTAATTGCAAATTTATTTGGACCGTTCAAATTATTGTAAAGCGGAAATTATACTCATTCCTAATGTGAATATCTGTAGTAATGAAAAGGAAAACTAAAATAGTCTCTCCTATATATGCGCAAATTTAAGCACACCTTTCTTGCAAAAACTGAAGGAATAAGTGAATTACACTAATGCTACTGTACTTCGATAACGCAATAGAAACCACTCTACAAATACGGAATGTTAATAAGTGAGCTTGTTTCTGTAGGATCAAGTTCAATATGTAACTACATGAAATCAAAATAATACAATTTCCACCGGTACTCACGTAGGAATTTTACCCCCTTCAGACTTTCACACACAGTAGGCTTGATCCCTGCAGTAGTCTTGTTTACCTATAAATGTGCTCACATACCAAAGATGTAGAAGCTTATCTACGCTACTTTTCAATTAAAACATGTAAGCAAAATATAAGACATTTATATAGCTGTATTAGAATTATATGTATGAAATACAGAAAAACGATTATATGTGCCTTAGGCTATTACTGCTTACCATGCATCTCTCGCTCTCTTTGTTTCGGGGCATGCACAGCAAGGTTTCAACTTCTTTTCATTATCTTTCTTACTTTCAGGCATTTTTTCACTCGCTAAATTACTTTAAATGCCTGATAAGTGTACTAGTTTCTGAAATACTAGAAACAATGACAACTAATCCCTTCTCTATTTCTCCCCACTTCTCACCCCAAGAACTAGGTTCGTTCAGAAGTTCCAATTTAGGTTTGTTCAATAGTTGCATTTTAACGTAGCAAACATACTCTATTTTCGTATTCGCGGATGTTCATTCGTCCCGTTGTGGTAAGTGTTTCACACGTCGACCAATGATGAGAAAGATCTTGTAAGCTTTATCGAGAAACTGAGTAAGCGCTCAAGCAGACTTCGAGCGATTAGTAACCCGTTCAAAAAAAATTGCTACATTGATCACTCAAACAATAAATAGGGAAAAAAAAGAAATAAAAAAAGGTGAACAATGAAATAGACAGCAGAATTTCTTTTGAGGTACAAAATATAGCAAAATAGCTCTACCACAAAAGATAAAATTTAATATAACAGCTTCATCTGTTATACAAATTTAAACAAACGACGTGTTCCCTCAAAGACTTCATGCTCACCTAAATTTAACAATACTGTAATGGCTGATTTACATTAAAGCTTGCGTTGCTTGTTTTGAGTGCAATTTGTGTGAATAGCCAATTTATACATATGTCACACTTGCCTTACAATAAGAGACGAAATAAAACACGTGTTTCAATTGGCTAATCACCTAAATAGCACGCAACGCAAGCTTTCATGAAAACCAGCTCTAAGGGCCGATTTTCAAGAAAGCTTGTGCTGCTTCGCTTGTGATTTGGGTGAGTAGCCAATTGAAACACGTATTTTATTTCTAGTTCTATTGTAAGGTAAGTGTAACACTTACTTCAATTGCCTATTCACCCAAATCGCAAGCTTTCCTGAAAATCTGCCCTAAAATTATGGGTGTTCTTATGCAAGTATATGACTTCCTGTTCCCCGTGCAATATGAACTAATGGTGCTTTGCCATTGCCTTCCATCGTATGAAACTGACGGCAAAGGGACGGATATCATTCGCGCTTCTGAAAAATATCCATTCTTGATTGCAGAAATAGCCACCATTACCATCATCACCATTTACGGTAAGATTATGCCTCAATACTATCAGGAGAGAGCGTCACTCTATGGGAGGGGGTGTCACTCTATTAGTCCATGATCGTTGGCCTTCTGTCAAACGGTATGATTTAGAAGGAAATGGTAAACTAGAAAGGGTTGATATACAAGGAGAACATTCAAAATTGTTAATCTGTTGTTACTTCTACAGCAAAAACATAACCTCTTTAAAATACGTAGATAGTTTATTCGATTCTGTTCATGGTGCAATCAAAGAATGGGCCGGGTGACGTTTCGTCCAGAGACCGTCCACAAGACAATTCGTCCATTGACTTTTTCGTCCACAAGATATTTCGTCCAATCAACTTTTTGTCCAACAGATTTTTCGCCCATAAAGCATTTCGGCCAATCGACTTATGGTCCAACAGATTTTTCGTCCACAATAAATTTCATCCAATCAACTTTTGGTCCAACGGATTTTTCGTCCACAAGGCATTTCGTCCAATCGACTTTTGATCCAACGGACTTTTCTTCCACAAGACATTTCGTCGAATCTACTTTGGGTCCAACGGATTTTTCGTCCACAGGACATTTCGTCCAATCGACATTTAGTCCAAAGGGTTTTTCGTCCAATCTACACACTACATAGCCCCATGGTCACTGATTCACTCACTGACGCCCATATAAATCCACAGGCCAAACTACTGGAGCTACAAACACCAAATTTGGTACGAATGTGTAGGACCATGAGTAGGTAAAGGAAAAGATTCGACATTTTGAAAAAGTCGCCAACTTGGATAAAAAATAGCGGACTTAAAAATCCATTTTCCACACACTTTGAGCTACAGATACGAAATTTGGCATAAAGGTTCATTATGACAAGCAGTTTAGGAAAACATTCCAACATATCGGAAAAGTAGCCATGTTGGATTCAAAATGGCCGCCCAAAAATATTTTCCACACCATTTGAGCTAGAGAAACGAAATTTGGTATCAAGGTACATAATCACTAGTAGTTTAGAAAAATATTATAAAATGTTCAAAAAGTCGTCAACTTGGATCCAAAATGGCCGCCCAAAATCCAATTTCCAAACTATTGAGGTTAGAGAAACGAAATTTTGTTCGAAGGTGTGTGACCAATAGTAGGTCACAATAAATGGGGCAAAATCCAATTGGGAGGGTGCAGATGGACACTATGGCGGTACAGTCCCAGAGAGAAATTCTGGTTAAGAGAGAGAGGGGACGCAGCCAAGGGCGCCCATCAGGAGGGAAAAGGGAGGACGCTCGCCCTCCCCTAGTCAGAGAAAATTATACTCTGTAAGATATAAAACAAAAATAAAATATTTATGTGTACTTTCTATATTTTTATTTTGTTTATTTATTTATTTGTTAACAACACAACAAGTTTTATAGCTCAGTTAGAGTGTCGATATTTAAATGTTCATTTACAGACATTTGTATTATTATATTTCTAAATGGTTTGGAAGACGAAGACATATCACATTATATCCAATTCGTTGGAAGTTTACACATTTCATTTTAGGTAGTACATATTCTCCAGATTGGTAACGTCGTCATTCTATTGGCCTTGTCTTTCTGCAGTGGAAGAGACCAGTGTTGTCTACACAAGTTTTTATGACGGGACACCAAACTGTAATATTTATACTAAGTCTGTGCAGGCTAAATCATTTTGAATTATTTTCCTAACAAATAACAGAGCAGAAATTTGCTTTAATGAATATAAGCATCCCACACAGCACAATCACGTTAAATAAACGTTTATTTAACATTTTCTTAAATGTTTAATAAACGTTGAACCTTGGTTGAATTTACGTTGATTCCACGTTTATACAACTATCGGATTAGTATTCTAAGGCCTGTTTTCATAATTAGGTACTCAAGCTGGAGCTTGTGAACTACTTCGCTAAGTCAGTCGTTATCGTCTCAAGTGTGACACTGTTTCATAGTGGTTACTTCGAATTTACTTTGCCAAGCATTATCTTCGCGAAGCAACGTCAGTTCTTGGTGAAGGAAATTGCTTGAAATTACAGAAAGTTAATGATTTTTACCAGCGCTGCCAACTGCACCATATTCACACGCGACTATAAATTAAATTAATTTATTTGTTTACCAGGGCTGGGTTGCAAGAAAATACTTAAGTGTGAAAGCTAACTTAAGTCAAACATTTAAGACAAAAATGCGAAATAATCGTTGCAAGAACCATCTCTCTCAAAAATTTAAGACAGGTATCTGACACACTTAAGTTAAATTTAAGTTGTATAAGATATCTTATTGACCACTTTAAAGATAGAAAACAAGGAAAATAAAGGATTTGCACACCATTTCTTAATGAAATAAGTAATAAAATAATCTGCATTGTATGTTTCAATAAATTTAAGCACATGAAACAAGTTATAAATTGTAGAAACGACTAAAATAAATAGCATGCATTATCTCTATTCGTGATATATCTATTATTATTTGAAGCAAGAACTCCGTGTTGTGGTTTCGTGGCGTAGTTGGTTAAGGCGCGCCTACCGAAGCTTTTTGTACTTTCAACGGTCATGGGTTCGAATCTCTCCCACTGGAGATTATTTTTACTTTCGCAAAACGCAAAAGTAACATGTTTATATAGGTTATAACTAAGTTTTTAGCTTTTTACGTGCCTTTCTGTCAGTATGATATATTAAAATTTGTTAATATTGTACATCACTGGAAACGCCTGCAAATGCCGGCTTTGGCATGTCTATGTAATGCACCTCATAATACTTCAAAATTTTATAGGTAAAAAATAAACAATAAATAAGAAGTTGTGAGTTAAGGTCAGCATTAGTGTGAAGAAGGAAGAGTACAGTACAAGCAGGGTTCAACCTGGTATTTTTTAAATGCCAAAATTTTGCGAAACTCGATTCAGAAATATTATACTTTTTTAATTTTCTTCAGAAAATGTGTGATTGCTTGAATTATAATGTCTAAAGTATAATAATAATATCTAACAAAAATAGTTTGTTTATACTGCAATTAGCAAATTACCAAGCGTGTTTGGAATACTAGAAAAAACAGTGAGTGAGAAATATTTTCCAGAGTTGATTTATCTCCGTTTATTTCAGGAATAACAGAAATGGATTAGAAATATTATTAGGAGAACCACCTTTACGTATTCATAGTGTATCCACGGTAATGAAAAGAAATATAAAATAAGATAGAAGTAGGCCTACATACTAGAGTGGCCCATATAAAAATAAAGTTTACCAAAGTTTAAAGAAGCTCTACATAAGTTGAATTTCTGAAATCACGATTTGTCATTTTCCTAACATTAAAGGTCATCCTAGTGACTGTAAAACACGCTTTGTATTTCAGTAACAAAAAAAAAAAAAAAAAAAAAAAAAAACTCTACTGCTAATGAAGAAAAATAAAACTAAACAACAAAGAACTTTGTTGTGTAAGTAAATGTGATCCCGATGACAATGTAATGAAATTAGTATAATTAAGAGAAAGGTTATAGCGACAAATTGTCCATTGTTAAAAGTATCCAAATAAACGTGAAGAAAATAAGGGATATCCAGGATGAAAATAAAATCTGCGTTGGTTATAAAAAAATATAGAAGTACACAGACGTACGGAGATTGTGATGTCACCAGATTGAAAACGACATAGTAAATCGAAGTTCCTAAGCCCTAATCTGAAGTCAGTTTTTCTACCTGCTTCCGTTTAGGTGCTAGACTGCGTTAGAGATAAAACAAAAAATAAAAGTGGTCCAAGGTTTTGGGAACGGGCGTAAGAAACTAATGAATTTTTCACAAAGTAAGCTTAGCTACTAACTAAGTCGTAAATTTAATAGTTTCAAAAACGGGAAAGGAACCGTTGCATTAAAAACGTAGGTGAATGCTGCAATGGGATCCACGATAAATGAAAAAACTTACTGCAGTATTTTTTAGTTAAGTGACTGTTCGTTTGTAACTGTTAATATATTTACACATTTTCTGGCAGTCAGTGAGTCCATAAAATAGATTTAAAAAATATAATTTATGTGTTTTGGAGTACTTTTGGCTTTATTCAAAAAATTGTTCTCCACTCGTAGTGTTCCTCGCCTTAATTCCATGCACCATCTCGGCTTTCATCTGCTGTGACTGAGTGAAACCAAAGGAAACATCAGTAAGAGTAACTGGTGGGAGCAGAACGCGAACCTTCAGCACACAAATGTTGATCTATGATACTTGACTTCGACACTTGAACTTGGGGACTGTGTTATGAAAATAAACCTTAGGAAGTTTATATTAAGAAAATGATTGGTGTGGTTAGACGGTTAGAGTCAGCCAGTGGTTTACCTAAAATTTTCAAATCGGTGGTGTAAGATTGAATCTTGTTGACATACAGGATCATCCCTTTAATTTCTCCTAAAATGTATTGTCTGCTTCAAATATTCGTGACTCCATGTGATGTGGTCAAATGCTTGTAAATCAATATCAATAGAGATTAAAAATATCTGCTATCTTACTCCTTCAGAATAACTTCCTCCCTTTCATAGATTATTTCAGCAATTTTGCGAAAATGTCATGAAATTATTTCGCCGATTCAGAACGTCTTTAGCATTAAAAACGCAGAAAAAAAGTGCGCAAATAAAGATATGTACAAGGGAGCATGAAAACATAGTATGGGATAACTAAATTATGTAAAGGACTTATCCTGTGTCTCGACATACATGACAAAATACTTTTTAATCAGTATTTCCATTTTGCAAATTTAAGTCTAGTCACACGTCACGAAATATGATTTTACTTCCTATTTACACATTTAAATATGTATTTTTCATGTAGAGCCAGGAAGATATTAGGTCCCTTCCTAGCTACGACCTGGCGAAATAATCAAGAACCCACGTATTTAAATATAAATCTCCCATAGGGAAGTAGTTATGAGGTGGACCCGGAATATCCGAACCCCCTCCCGAAATTCTTGTTGTTGTTTTTTAGGTAAAATTACTGTCATTTTAGGAAAAGTATATTGATTTTACACAAATCTCACACCCAGACAGACATCGGACCCTTCTCGCCCAAAGGTGCTGGACTCCAAAGAAATGAACATTTAAATACGCGGCTGCTCACCCAATTCAAAAGGAAAAGTGCAGAACTAAAATGTATTTGACAACAACGGTTCACGAGTGGCAAACTTGTACAAATAAAAATAATTATTAAAAATCATGTATCTTATTTCAAACATGTTCTAATCAGACTGTAGATAATTTTTCATTTAATTCCAAGCTCTTTGATTTGGTTTTTGCCTATGAACAAGTGGACGGGTGCATGCTGCATAAAGAAAGTATCAATTAAAAGCATATTCGACCTAACTTCTTGTGCCGAAGCCATAGTAGCCTGTTTCTCTGTACATGGACAAGGATTGAATTCCCGCCGGGGCCAATTAAATGGAGTGGTTCGGATTCCACTTTGTGAAACAAACCAACCGGACGCAAACTGATAAAAATTGCAGATCCCGTCCGTAGAAGCTCACCAGCTCGTTAAGGACGTTAAAAACAATTCTGTTTTTATCTTAATTATATTCTTTTTTTCGATATTTTGTAGAATAATTTTGACTTTAGCACAGTTAAGATTATACGCATTATTAATTATCTCAGTTATTTCGTCCATCCGGCAAGAAAAAAAAAGATTCATGTTGGGAATTTGAATTCCTTTTTTCATATTCTTTCCACGAATTCCGCTTCTGAATTAACACGCCAACAGCAATTCAACTGTTAACTATCACTGAGCATGCGCAACGATCACATTTGGTTGGAATTGCAGTGTTGTGAAACTTAATTAGCAGCGGAAAATGCAAATTTTTCGGGTTTTACTTAAGTACGAAAAGTAGTACTTGTTATAGTATTGAGCGCTTCCAGCAACAGACTTAAGTACACACTTGGCTGAGTGCAACTCTGACCGACTTAAGTTAAACTCTTAAGTCTAATTTAAGATTTTTCTTGCAACCCAGCCCAGAATTATATATAATTAAGGCAAAATGTTTCTCATCTGAAATAAATTGTAGGAATAATTGCATTTTAAATAATTTTGTCGGAAAACTTTCAAAAACTATAAACAATAATCGGTCCTCAATACTAAAATAAGGAAATAGGTGGGCAATGGAAACAAGCGAAGTTTGAGCAGCGTGTTAGCAAGCCGCGTTTTCTTGACAGTTTACATTTACACAAAACATCATTCTCTGGCAGCTATATCACGAGAACCGTACAGTACATATTAAAAACAGTTGGTAATTTGTTAGTTAAAAGAAATTCAAAATATATTGAATCTAGGAAGAGCGATGCGATGTCAGCTAAGTAAAGGAAAGAGGTGTGGGAAGAAATAACCACGGAATATAATTCTGATTTAAGAATTGAATGCATTACTTTAGCTTACGTTGAACGTGATTTCTCCCAACGAAGTAAGTCATAGGTTCATGAATCGAAATTATAATAATGTTACGTCATTTCCATATAACCACTGAGACATGCCCGACAAAATTCCGAACGAAATAAATTATAGGTTCATGAAAAAATCGGAGTCATGGTAATGATACGTCATAGTGATACGTTTATTTCCATATCGCCATTGACATCTTGCTACAAAAATCACGGACAGTATATCTAGTGAGCGATGGTGAACGGGTCAATAGCCAATTGAAACAGGTGTCACATTTACCTTACAATAAAACAGGCGTTTCAATTGGCTATTCACCCAAATCGCACGCAAAGCAAGCAAGTTTGCATGTAAGGCAGCCCTAGGAGTGAAAGAACGAAAGGTCCTAGAGACTATTTAGCTTCTTGCTCTTTGAGGTAAACATATGCGGTGCGTTTTAAGCGCCATGTACATCGCGTTTAATAAAGATATCCAACCTAACTTTAACCTTCTCCACTCGCTCGAGATCCGTATTTTTGTGGTAAATACTGATATGTGATTCATAACACGAAGTGTCGCCATAAGTATTCCTCCGTACCACCATGCTTATTAGGGCTATGCGTTACTCAACTCTATTTTGCATTTTACCAAACGATAGTAAAATAGCTTTTCATAACACTTTGAGCGCTGGTTGAAGCTTTGTACTTATAAAGGTGTATGTGTTAATTATTTGCGAGGGAATAAAAGGTATAGAGCGTACATATGGCTGAATTGGTAGCGGAAACTGCGAGCTATGAAGTGAAGCTTATCCACCTTTTTATATTAAGAAGCATTTTCGAGCTCAGCTGATGGTGGTTGAGATCCAAACAAGATAGTCAATCTACACTATCGGATATGGTGCAGTTTATGGTAGCCAATTGTTGCTATGGTATGGAAAATCAGTATGCCATCCCCCCATATTTCAGTAGCTTCCCCTCAACCTACAGTCTGGTTGTTAACGAGTCTGTTTTTGTGTTGAAACAGCAAGTTATTATGGTTACTCATTGTTTAAATAAAACATAGATCACACAGAAAACATTACAATTATTGCATATCCCTTCAAAACTAGTTTAAACACACTGAACACGAATGTAACACAATAACTAAAAAACTAAAACTTTACTTACTAAGTTATGCTAAAAACACCCGCGCTAGCAGACGAATTTGTTGGGGTCCGTATAGTGACGTCATGGCAAAACTCGGTTACTCATCCACGAATGGCATACCTAATAAGTTCTGCTTTTCTTGGGGATAGGCAGTTCAGTTCGTTTCAAAGACTAGTTCGCAGTGAACTAGTTCGTTGGAAAGAGCAGTTCAAAAGACCAGTTCGTTTAGTTCAATAGTTCGCGAGACAGATGGTCTCCCGATAGCAGCAGAAGGGCTTTTCTGATCACGTTGTAGCCTTCAAGATGCATGCTGGTTTCTAGTTCGTGAACTACAACTTTAGTTCAAATAACGGTAAATTAGAAGGGATGAGATGTCCCCGGGCGAAAGTGTTGTTACAATACCTCCCTCCCTCTCTGCCCATTCCCTTCAAAGCAGCACGAGGGCCATGAAAGAGATGCATTGATCCACCCACCATTCTAGTTCGCGAACTAGTTCGGTAAATAAACTGGTTTCGAAAAGGCAAGCGCTTTGTTCTTGAAGAGTTCTTTGTTGTTAAGCACGTTGAATAGGAATACTTGTATGTCACGCAGCGTATGAAAATGCTTTCCGTTGAAAAGGGAGTATTAAGAGAGACATTTTATTCCATGAATTGTTATGATTTTTGCTGGAGTTGACAAAGAAATATCAATTTTATTAATAGCAAGATAGCGTCTTCCCGCTACTCTATTCATTAAATAGACAATCCCGAAGAAAATAATTTTGAGTACATTTTTTTTATATTATTCATTAAGAGTACAGTTAAAAGATAAGGAATTGAAATATAAATATTAGCCATGCATCCATCATATATTACTATAGGATGAGAGGAATTTTTGTAATAAATTCAGTACATAATGCAATGAAAATTGTCTACGGATATTTTCTATATAAAGGATTACAGCACTAATTATTTGGTATATGTCCCGTCATGTAGATAAATTTTGAAACTGCCCAAACAGCAAAATCACGTTAAATAAAAGGTTAATCAACTTTTTCTTAAATGTTTAAAAAACGTTGAAATTTGGTTGAATGTACGTTGATTCCACGTTTATACAACTATCAGATTAGTATTCTAAGAAATATTGATTCAACGTTGAATCTGACGTTTAATAAACGTTTCAAGGACATTGAATTATACCCTTTCCGCAACTTAATTTTGACATTGACGTTAAGTCAACGTTACAAAAGTTGAATAAACGTCTATTGAACGTTTAATCAACGTTAAGTAAAGTTTATACAACGTTTAGAGAGAAGCAAAATTCAACCTTCAGGACAAATTTCGTACCTTTCACAAAAGACCCTACTTAGAACGAATATTTGAATCTGTGGAGGTGAACAGAATAACATAATTTTTGCCAGACCGAAGCCTAGCTAGCTAGTACTTCAATGTTCAGTACGATACAATTTTAGGGTGGATTCCAGGAAAAATCCTTTGATTATAGAATTTTAACCTGGAATCAACCCTAAAATTGTAATTTCAATTCAAGCATATCGTACTGAACATTGAAGTACTAGGCTTTGGTCTGGGAAACTTACATTATTATGTTCCTCTGCACAGATTTAAATATTCGTTTTAAGTAGGGATTTTAGGGGAAAGGTACAGGAAGGACAAAGGAAAGGTTTGTCCTCAAAGTTAAAATTTTACTTCTCTCCAAACGTGACAATCCAACATTCCGGGTTTGATACCCGGTGGGAGAAGTTGAAACAATTTTACCTAGGCCGAAAGTCCCAGAGGTCGACCCAGTCTCTGAAAATGAGTACCGGGGGCAGCCCTGGTGTGTGTGTGTGTGTAGGGGGGGCGGGGCTAAACCGGTAGCGAAAGCCACTCAAAGTGGTTGAAAACAGCCGTGCGCTGACCAAATTCCCCCACAAAAACCTTGGCCCTTCATGGGCTGTTGTGCCATAGGTTTTTTTCTTTTTGTGTGTGTGCACGTAACCCGACATAAACAGTCTGGGAATTCAAATGTGCTATATTTATAATTATGACGATACATCGATCTAAAGATGAAGACACAGGATTGATAGACATCATCAGTAGGTTGTAAACAATAACTTCCTTTATTAAGACATAAGTGTGACTGGAGATGCATGTATATGCATCCGCAACCTCGGAAGATCACATGTCAAGTATCTCTGGTCGTTAAGCAAGTATTGATTAGCTACTGATACAAAACAAAATACAAAAGCTAGTTACATTCAAATAAACCGGTATAAAACAATAGATACAAGTAACTACTAAAAGATGCAATGTAGCTAAATCGTACTTAATTTAGATCACAGCATTCGCCGGGCCTTTTAAAAAAATAAAGCTTGCTGGCTAGAAAGCAAACAGTTTGGATTTACTTTTATCAAATCTAACTTTGCCAGCATCTACTTGCAAAACATCACTCTTATTTTGTTCAATTTGTAACAGACACTTAAAGAAAATGTCTTCCTTTAGATTCGAATCGGCCACACAGCTTAAACTTTGTTGATAAAACAATAATTTTAAAAGATGACTTAAAAACACTCAAGTTTTTTTCACTTCCGACAAGATTAACAGAACGCAAAAAAAAAAAAAAAAATCTTTAAATAATAAAATTCATGTTTAGAAGGATAGGCTGCCTTTTAGATCTAACCCCATGATTATGTTTTACAGGTTAAGACAGCTTGATGCCAAATTTAAGAATTCTCTTAAACACATGATTATAGATTAGATATAAGTGTTCACGGTAGGTAACAATTGTTAAAGGATAGAATGTAAAATCAAATCTAAATGATCACAGTACTTGTAAAAAGTAATCAAAAACAGAAAAGGATATTGAAAAGATGCTTGAAACGATACAACCTATGTTGAATGACGTTGCACAGGTCTTTCATTGATATGACTTGGTTGTAGATAATCAAGAAAAACTAGCAAAATAAATAAATAAATTAATTAAACATGTACCAACTAATGTCTGTGAAACATTATTTCGCACTGAGAATGTAGCGATGTTAGTTCGTTTGACATGAATATTTCTACACTGTTTTGTGAAAATATTTCTCGCTCCTTGAAGACGCAATGCTGATTGACGTTGCACTACCCTTGGTCGCTGACATGATAGTTGGAAGAAAATACATATCTTACCACACTAATCTTGCCATGACTGTATCCCCACGTAGATTTACGTACGAAACCATCTGTGTCGATTTCTTCTTGTTGAAGAAGCTCCAACCACCACCTTGACTAAATGTTGATTAATCCATCTAAGAACACCAAAAGCCCATGTAACCACGATAAGAATCTAACTCTTCAAATCTTGAACGTGCAGCTACATGTCGAAAGAAGATTAGAGTTGTCTTCTCTAAACCCCAGAAGATAGATGGATTGACAAGATAAGCTAAACTTAACAAAACACTTGATTGTGACCAGCTCCGTTCACTGACCGATTTTATCCATCACATGCAACCAAGTCCTTGAAAAACTATAATTGCATTCCTTATGAAACATTGATTGAGATTTTTGTTTAAACCTCGACGATCGATGGAAAGGCAAAGATACGTTTAGCTCAGCCAAATTGATATCCATTTCCACGTTGAAAATGACCAAATAACAGGATATGATTCAGTTTCGTTGTTTCTTGGAATCCTGCAAATTGTAGTGCCATCAAGTCGTCGTAGACTATGATTAGATAGAAAAGAGCTTCCTGTAAACATCCAAAATCTCGTTACTGCTTATAAGAGATTTCCAGTAGAAAAATGTTAACTTCGGAAAGTCAAATATCCAACAAAAAATTGATTGAAGAAATTCTTCACAATACTAGATTTAAAAAAATATCTTCTAAAATGAAAAGATCCCCCGTTGGGCGCAAATTCTTCTTCTGGACGACTGCGCCATTTCTGCTATATTTATAATTATGACGATATTCTAAAGTACATCGATCTAAAGATGAAGACACAGGATTGATAGACATCATCAGTAGGTCGTAAACAATAACTTCCTTTATTAAGATATAAGTATATCCGCAACCCCGGAAGATCACGTCAAATATCTCTGGTCGTTAAGCAAGTATTGATTAGCTACTGATACAAAACGAAATACAAAATCTAGTTACATTCAAATAAACCGGTATAAAAAATAGATACACGTAACTACTAAAAGATGCAATGTAGCTAAATCGTACTTAATTTAGATCACAGCAAAATGAAGACAAGAGCCTTCGCCCACAACATTAAGGACCTAAATGTGTAATTCCAACTCACTCCCACTAGGATATCAGTCGAACAACCCGCTCAACATGGTAATGACGGAAACCACTAATTGAAGGATCAATAAAAACTGAGGACAAATAATACTTGAGTTCGGATTTCCTCCTGTCATTTCGATCTCTCGCTGCGGCGATGTCCTGCCTTTCCCGGTTTTCATGGTACACGTTTTTATACTCAATATATTGAGGATCAGATTTTGAAGTACGCCTTCTTACTGCACAGGACGCTTCCCTGAAAGAAGAAAATAATAAATAGTTTTCTGTCATCTGTATTATAAAAGAGTAAAGCATGAATTTATAGTCGGCTGCTTAATAATCTAAACTATAGGTGGACATTTAGTATCTACGATTGTTTCGGTGAAACGTTAAGCCATTAAAAATTAGAATTATCTAAGATGTTCCTTTAGCAGGTAAATACTGTGATGGCAGTGGATTAGGGGTACAAGCTCTGACTGCACTTATTAATACGACGCGAGTTTCAACCCTGTTTCATCCAGCCGTTTTGACTGGGAGTTTCCTAATTTTCCGCAATATTGCCACATATAATACCTGTATAGTACCCAGAATTTTTGTATGGTACAACTGTAAGGAAAAAGTTAATGCAGAAACGGCGCGGCGTACTACGAAAAAGCTAGGTAATAGATCATATGAAATAGAGAATTGTGTTTAAATTCCCTGGCTTCCTCCCTACAAATAAAGCACTGCCTTAAAGCCTGCCCTGCGTCCTTTTAAGTAAAATGGATTCTGGAAATGATTTATTTATGAATTTTACAAAATACATATTGTTGTTAGCTTGTACAAGTTCTTTTTCTTTTTTTTCAATTTTTTTCTTTTATTTTTTTCTCCAGGCCTTCATAACACTAGTTGAAACCTGCATCCTTTCCCAGTGTTTGATCCCAAAGTCCGAGACTAGGGAATGAATAACAGCAAATATTATCAAACTGTGGAACGTGTACATCCAGGGATACATGAACGATTTCACCGAAGGGGGGGGGGGTTCTATATTTGTGGGCTTTAGGCGTCTAATGCTCAGGCCGGGATAGTGGAGGGGCAAGAATGTGGAAACGTAGCGGCCCACAGAAACTACAATCCCTGCATTCACCTAGTGAGACTGACAAAAAACAGGGAAAACCTCAATCAGGATGGCGGTCGGAGCAGAAGGAGGGGCACACTAACAGCTCTGCATGGTAAGAGTAACGGCAAGTAACAGAGTAAAACTCTGTAACATGCAAAATACCTTTAGCACTACGAACAGTCTGCAAACAATCAAAAAATCTCATAAGGTCACCACTCACAAGTAAACCTATCAATGCTTCAAAGCGCTTTTTGACCAAACTTAGTAGACGAGTAGGGTTTATCAGGAAACCACCAGAAAGCCTGTTTAAAAGTGCTTTCGTCCATAAAGACAGGCGCATTGGCTGTTTGCTACATAAGAATAAGCATTTATGGTGTGATCTAAGTAGGAAAACACGTTTATTTATAAAATGTTTGGAATAATAGAAAACAAATACACATTAATGGATACTGGGTAAATGCGCTATCTTTTAGGGGTACGTTCTTCATGGCCGCCATCTTGAACCTTGTTCGATTTTTGAAATAGGAAAGGGGTCATGTAACATATCAATCTGGGCAAGAACTTTACCAGAAATACATTGGTAAAGTAAGTTTCGCCATAAATTCATTTTTGAGAGAGATAATGAGAGGTGAGATTAGTATGCGTTGCTCTTGAAAAGTTCAGAAATACGCTGCTATCTTTTAAACAATGCAAGAAATGAAAACCAAATGCACAAGTAAAGGTGCAGTTTCGTTTAGGCGATGGTCGTATGTAATTACCGCATTCAGTGAATACGTGCAACGGAAGCATGTAGTGGGGTAGTTTCCTTTGTGCATTTAGCGCCGCGCGACGCCGTACAGTACTTAATACATTTATACGATTTACTTTTCGTGCATTGCGAGTTTAAGACCTTTCTGTAAACAATATTTCTTACAGTAACAGAATTTTAGGCATGATTATAAACAACTATAATAATAATATAAACAGCATTTTAAATTAAACTCAACTTTCGTTCAATATCAAACAATACTGTTACTTCAAGCTGCTGTAGCACTCTGCTGCCATCTATTGAGCTCCAAATTTACTACATCTATGAATGCATTCTCTTTATTTCGGATTTTACCAACAATTTTATAGTATTTTCGTGCATTCTTGACATAGCTTTTCATTCTCATCTCTGCTGAAGTTCTTATTTGGCACAAAATAGTTCCAAATTCAAAGAAAACGCGAATAAAAACTGCTCAACACTCTACAACGCATGCGATAGCTGCAACTTGACTGCTCTCCGAAGGAGTCGTTGCAACAGTTGCTAGCGACACCATGCGTCCGACGCGCAAACCAAACCGGCTTCACTGATTTCCATTCAACGTGTCAATGCAGTGGCGCGTGCAGCAGTTGCTTGCGATCTTCGTATGCGAAAATGGCACAAACGAAACTGCACCTTTGAGTACTTTATACGTGGTTCCCAATACTAATTACTCGTGCAATGGGTTTTAATTTCCTGCATTGTTTCAACAAGAATAGAGTATTTCCAAACTTTTCGAGCAACTACGCATATTAAAGTCACATCTCATTATCTCTTTCAAAAATAAATGTATGGCAAAACTGACTTCACCAATTATTTCTGCTAAGCTTCTAACATAGATTGATATGCCACATGACCCCTTTCGCATTTAAAAAATCGAGCAAGATTCAAGATGGCGGCCATGACAAACGTACCTCCTAAAAGATAGCCCATTTACCCAGTATTTGTATTTGTTTCTATCATTTCAAAAATTTTATGAATAAACATATGTTTTCCTACTCAGATCACACCATAAATACTTATCCTTATGAACCAAACGTTTGGCCATTGCGTCTGTCTTTATGGACGAAAGCGCTTTTAATCACGTTTTCTGGTGGTTTCCTGATGTACCGCACATCTTTACCAAGTTTGGTTAAAAAAGCGCTTTGAAGCATCGATAGGCTTACTTGTCAGAGAAATTCTACCGTGGGGACACAGAATATTGTCACAAGCAAGGGGTGCAATAAGGAAACGTTTTAGAACCACTGAATTACAGCATTGGGTCGGCTTCTAACACCGATAGCGACGAACATAGAAGGCAGACAAAATAATGCTTATCCTTAAGGAAAGTTGTTTGAAAAAAAAAAAAAAAAATGGGTCTCGAATTTATCTGAAGCAGAACACATTTACAGAAAAAAGTTTAGTTTCTATAAATAAAGATGTATAACGTAATGTTTCGATTTGTGACAATCTATTGCCTCTTCGGCAGATAGGTAAAAATTTAGCCAGCAAACTTATAGAAATTGAACTGTTACAAGAATCTGACATTTTATACATCATTTTGAAAGTGCACATTGCACATAATTTTAATTTGAAAAAATAAAAAATGAAAAAGCTCCTGTATGCATTTAAATTTTGCCATGTATGTGCCAAGTGCCCTTGTGATGAGCACGTATCGAGTTCTTAAAAAATGGTATGATTTTGATTGTACATATTTTACTAATAATTCAGAGCAAGAAATATATGTTTGTTAATAGAATGCTTGAATACTAAAACAAAATTACTTTAAGAAAAACTCTTAGCTGTGATCCCTAGTGAAATTTGGTCACAAATCAGTGGCAATAATTTGTATTTTGGCGGGTACACGTAGTCAGCGAAAAAAAAAATTAATGAAACACTTTTTACCACGGCCTATTTCTAACTTATGTGCACTGTTGAACAATTGAGACATTAACATTCATTCGGTTCTAGCAAGTACACTTCAAAGGGATATAAGTTTTTCACTTTGGCTTTTTTGTTCTTGCTAGGGATTGAATAATACAAGCGGGATGTCCCGTTAAATATCCGTATTTGTTCCGAGACCTTTGTTAAAACTGCTGGCTAGCAAAAGATCAAATGAACGTAATTTTCTAATTTAAGCACGTCCTATTGGTCATTCACAAAGCTCTTATTATTAAGTATAAGGACAATATGCCAATGTTCAATCGGTATGCAAAAGCAGTACCATGAATAACATGTTCACTGTATGAGCCACCGCGCGTGCACGAGTATGTGTAAGTATTTGGTAAAACTTTGTAAACTTTATTTTTTTATAAGCCACTATTAATAACTTTGACCTCGGCTCGTCACGATTATGAATGTGATGATAGGTAAAATCCACATCCATGCTCCAGCCGGGATTCGAAACCGGTACCTTCGAATCTCTGGCTTAGCGCCCCAACATGTGTATATTGGTGATTTTTCCTTGCGTTTAGTGACTTGTGAATCAGGATATTTGTAGCAATTTAAGCCAGATAGGGATTGCTGAAAAATGTTACACATTTTTCTTCTTACGAGTATCTGTTAAATTATTTGGAGCACACCCCTATCAAAAAGCCATAAATAAGTCTGCCCGATTTTTTTTCACTTTCATTACTACTCATAGGAAAAGACTTTGCCCATGAATTCTTTTCTGAGGAAGTTCTGAACAAATTTGCGAAGGCAAAAAGAAGAAGCTTAGTTTAACAATATAATTGTACGATCAATGAAACCATCTCAGCTGATCAATCGATATTTACAGGATTTTTTAAGAACTGGTTTTAACCTGTAAAACGCAAAAATGATAGACCTAACCTTTTTGATAATTTGAATAGGAAGAATGTTTAGAAATGTCGGTTTGTGCCAATCTATACAGAGTAAGGTGGCGTAAGTCCACAGACACTTGCAGTGTTCAAACCGCTGCAGGAATCTGGCACAAGCTTTGGGTAATGACAATGGATGTAGGAGGTATGAGTATCATGGCCGCCATCTTGGATTGAGCTTGAGAGTTTGAAATGGGAAGAGGGTCATTTGATATTATTTTAGATAATTCTGTACCCTGAAATTAAAATACGAAACACCTGTCACCTACGTGTATCGGAAATTGGAATGTGATGTCCTACATGTGCTCAACTTCGCGACCATTTTGACGAACACAAAAAGCCAGTAATTTTCTACAATCCTCATAGTACATAACACAACGGATTCAACGGCAGACAACGCTTTGTTTAATTTTAATTACAAAACAAAAATTAAACGCCCTTACAACCAAGGTGCAAAATTACTAGAAAATGGTGGGGTGGACGTTATATATACAGGGCGTTTATGAACTACACCGACAAGCTTCTGCAGGTGATACCTGACATAAAAACAAGATGAAGGTTCCTGTACCAAATTTTCGAAATATGCATAGTTTCGGAGCTACAGGCTGTCGAAAGTATAGGAAAATGAAATTTAAAGCTTCATACTTCCAATACTATTGACACTTTGACAGATGAGCTGACGCGGCATGGTACCGTCAAAAACTTTAAATATACACTATTCAAAAAAATGCATGTACCAAAATTCTCGATTGGGTTCGTAAGGAATTCCACAAAAGAAGTAGTTCCCAGAAATTTTCTGAAGTAAAGATGAGCCGAAATGAGCATGAATGGAACGGCTTTTCACCAGAAAACAATAATTTGTTTGCGCCAAGACGATATCTCAAGTAGATCCTATATAAAGAACGATTCTAAAAAGAAAAAGTGGTTACATTGGAAGTAAGGGATGTTTCATTTCGTCGAACGTTTTGTTTATTTGTTATCAAAGAGATTCAATATATCTGTCCGATTGGATGCTGGGGATGACGTAAGTCATCCTTACTCACACAGAAAGTCTTTTAATTCATGCTCATTTCGACCTACCTTTACTTCCGAATTATTCCAGAATCACCTACTTCCTTTGAGAAATCCCTTCCACAAATTGCGGAATTTTGAAATATTAAAATATGCGTGCGATGTACACTTATTGCACTGTTATTAACGATAAACTACCATGGCTCTAAAACAAAATGCTTCTTTAATGTGGATGTGCTCTTTTGATTTCTTTTTCACATTGTTAGCTTTGGTTAAACCACTTATGCCCGGTTTCACCGACCTTCCTTAAATTTCGGATATGGGCGCATTAGTTAACGCGTACATAACTATTTAAGTGTCCCTTAAGTTATTTCCATTTCATCAACAATTTACGCAATGATTTAAGGGTCTCTTAACAAACGAGACGTTAACGCATTGGCATTCTTGAATGCGAAATTTCTCATAAGACTTCTTAATTTTCAAGGATTGCCATTGGCTGATCGTCGAATTTATTATGACCGTGAATAAATGACAATTATAATGCGGTAGAGTAGTGGTGTTTTCGTATTTACTGCTCGCACTCTTTCAACGTAGTGTTAACATGGAAGAACCGAAGGTAAAAAGAAGTAGATCTGCAAATTATACGATTGAAGAAAGAAATGCGTTCGTGGAGCACCTACCCAAGTACAAAAATACAATAGAAAATTTGAAGAACGATGGAGCCACTCTAAAACAAATAGACGAAGCGTGGGCAGCCTTAACCTTGGATTTCAATTCAATTTCCAGATGTCATAAACGGGAGGCGAGGCAATTGAAAAGACTCTACGATAACATGAAACGTAAAGCAAGGAAAGATAGGGCAGAAGAAAGGATGCAGATATTTAAAACTGGAGGAGGTGTATTCGTCCCAAAAGCAGATGAAACTACTAGAAAATTCCTTGCGATACTCGGGGAACAAGTTGAGCCATTGTACAATATTTTTTTGGACAGTGATGCTGAGTACATAGGTAAGTATGTTTTTCTTAATTTTTATGTGTGTCATATTTTTGTGTGAACATTTAAAAATCCCGGTTGGACTGCACTTTGGATACTCCCCCGGTTCATTCAGGTCTAGACAGATTTCGTTAATTAAATTTAAATGAATTACTTTAGGTCATCCTTAACCACATTGAATAATTGGATTCATTAACAACCTGTTTCAAAAGCATTATTCCAGAGAAAGCGATGTCTTCCGGGGGATGATCTAAAGTCCATCCGCCAGATTTACAAAAATAATAATAATAATAATAATAATAATACGCTTAGAACAATAGTACAGATGTTTACTAACTGTGAACATTATAATTTGTAAAAAAATAGAATGATATTTGGATGCACTTTGGGTACTCCCCCGGTTCATTCAGGTTCACCCTCTCCAGGGCTGGGTTGCAAGAAAATACTTAAGTGCGAAAGCTGACTTAAGTCAAACATTTAAGACAAAAATGCGAAATCACCGTTGCAAGAATCATCTTAAGTCCAAAAATGTATCACACTTAAGCGCAAGAATTTAAGACAGGTATCTGACACACTTAAGTTAAATCTAAGCTGTGTAAGATATCTTATTGACTACTTTAAAGATAGAAAACAAGGAAAAGAAAGGATTTGAACACCATTTCGTGATGAAATAAATAATAAAATAATCTGCATTGCATGTTTCAATAACTTTAAGCACGTGAAACAAGTTATAAATGATAGAAACGACTAAAATAAATAGCATGCATTATCTCTATTTGTGATATACTTATCATTATTTGAAGCACTTTTCTTCGTGTTGTGGTTCCGTGGCGTAGTTGGTTAAGGCGAGCCTGTCGAAAATTTTTGTACTTTCAAGGGTCATGGGTTCCGAATCTCTCCCAGCGAAGATTATTTTTTACTTTCACGAAACGCAAAAGTAACACGATTATATTGGTTATAACTTAGATTTTAGCTTTTTACGTGCCTTTCTGTTAGTATGATATATTAAAATTTGTTAATATTGTACATCACTGGAAACGACTACAAATACCGCCTTTGGTATGTCTATATAATGCACCACATAATACTTCAAAATTTATAGGTAAAAAATAAACAATAAATAAGAAGTTCTGAGTTAAGTTCAATATTAGTGTGAAGAAGGAAGAGTACAGTACAAGCAGGGTTCAACCTGGTATTTTTAAAATGCCAAAATTTTGCGAAACTCGATTCAGAAATATTATACTTTTTTATTTTCTTCAGAAAATGTGTGATTGCTTGAATTATAATGTCTAAAGTATAATAATAATATCTAACAAAAATAATTTGTTTATACTGCTATTAGCAAATTACCAAGCGTATTTGGAACACTAAAAAAAATAGTGAGTAAGAAATATTTTCCAGAATTGATTTATCTCCGTTTATTGTAGGAATAACAGAAATTGTTTAAAAATATTATTAGGAGAAACACCTTTACGTATTCATAGCCTGTCTACGGGCATGAAAAGAAATATAAAATAAGATAGAAGTAGGCCTACATACTAGAGTGGCCCATATAAAAATAAAATTTACTAAAGTTTAATGTAGGCCTACATAAGTTGAATTTCTGAAATCAAGATTTGTCGTCTTCCTAACCTTAAAGGTCATCCTAGTGATTGTAAAACACACTTTGTATTTCAGTTAAAAAATTAAAACAGAAACTCTACTGCTAGTGAAGCAAAATAAAACTAAACAACAAAGAAGTTTGTTGTATAAGTAAAGGTGATCCCGATGACAACGCAATGAAATTAGTATAATTAAAAGAAAGGTTATAGCGACAAATTGTCCATTGTTAAAAGTATCGAAATAAACGTGAATAAAATAAGGGATATCCAGGATGAACATAAAATCAGAATAAGTTATAAAAAATTATAGAAGTGTATAGACGTACGGAGATTATGATGTCACCTGATTGAAACGAACTAGTAAATCGAGGTTCCTAAACCCTAATCTGAAGTCAGTTTATCTACCTGCTTCCGTTTAGGCGCTAGACTGCGTTAGAGATAAAACAAAAAATAAAAGTGGTCCAAGGTTTTGGGAAACTAATGAATTTTTCACAATGAGTAGTAGGGTGTATATTGTATCGGATAAACTTAGCTACTAAATAAGTCGTAATTTTAATAATTTCAAAAACGGGAAAGGAACCGTTGCATTAAAAACGTAGGTGAATGCTGCAATGGGATCGACGATAAATGAAAAAACTTACTGCAGTATTTTGTAGTTAAGTGACTGTTCGTTTGTAACTGTTAATATATTTACACATTTTCTGGCAGTCAGTGAGTTCATAAAATAGATTTAAAAAATATAATTTATGTGTTTTGGAGTACTTTTGGCTTTATTCAAAAATTTGTTCTCCACTCGTAGTGTTCCTCGCCTTAATTCCATGCACTATCTTGGTTTTCATCTGCTGTGACTGAGTGAAACCAAAGGAAACATCAGTAAGAGTAACTGGTGGGAGTAGAACGCGAACCTCGAGCACACAAATGTTGATCTATGAACCTTGACTTCGACACTTGAACTTAGGGACTGCGTTATGAAAATAAACCTTAGGAAGTTCACATTAAGAATATGATTGGTGTGGTTAGACGGTTAGAGTCAGCCAGTGGTTTACCTAAAATTTTCAAATCGGTGGTGTAAGATTGAAACTTGTTGATACACAGGATCATTCCTTTAATTTCTCCTAGAATGCATTGTGTTCTTCAAATATTCGTGACTCCATGTGATGTGGTCAAATGCTTGTAAATGAATATTAATAGAGATTAAAAATATCTGCTATCTTACTCCTTCAGAATAACTTCCTCCCTTTCATAGATTATTTCAGCATTTTTGCGAAAATGCCATGAAATTATTTCGCCGATTCAGAACGTCTTTAGCATTAAAAATGCAGAGAAAAAGAGCGCAAATAAAGATATGTACAAGGGAGTATAAAAAACATAGTACAGGATAACTAAATTATGTAAAAGACTTATCCTGTGTCTCGACATACAAGACAAAATGCTTTTTAATCAGTATTTGCATTTTGCAAATTTAAGTCTAGTCACACGTCATGAAATATCATTTTACTTCCTATTTACAGATTTAAATATGTATTTTTTATGTAGAGCCAGAAAGCTATTAGGTCCCTTCCTATCTACGGCCTGGCGAAATAATCAAGAACCCATGTATTTAAATATAAATCACTCACAGGGAAGTAGTTATGAGGTGGGCCCGGAATATCCGAACGCCCTCCTGTTTTTTTTTTTAGGTAAAATTACTGTCATTTTAGGAAAAGTATATTGATTTTACACATATCTCACACATCATACAGACATCGGATCCTTCTCCCCCAAATTTGCTGGACTCCCCAGAAATCAACATTTAAATACGCGGCTGCTCACCCAATTCAAAAAGAAAAGTGCAGAACTAAAATGTATTTGACAACGACGGTTCACGAGTGGCAAACTTGTACAAATAAAAATAATTATTAAAAATCATGTGTCTTTTTTCAAACATGTTCTGATCAAACTGTAGATAATTTTTAATTTAATTCCAAGCTCTTTGATTTGGTTTTTGCCTATGAACAAGTGGACGGGTGCATGCTGCATAAAGGAAGTATCAATTAAAAGCATATTCGACCTAACTTCTTGTACCTAACAAATGCGTTTACCGAAGCCATAGTAGCCTACATAGCTACGCACTCTTCTACTTTAGTAGCAACGTTAGCTGTTTTTCTGTACATGGACATGGATTCAATTCCCGCCGAGGCCAATTGAATGGAGTGGTTCGGATTCCACTTTGTGAAACAAACCAGTCGGACACAAACTGTTAAAAACTGTAGATCCGTCCTTAGAAGCTCCCCAGCTCGTTAAGGACGCTAAAAACAATTCTATTCAGTTAGTTGTTTTTCACTTAATTCTATTCTTTTTCTCGATATCTTGCAGAATAGTTTTGATTTTAGCACAATTTAGTACGCATTATTCATTATCTCAGTTATTTCGTCAACCGGCAAGAAAAAAAAAAGATTAATGTTGTGAATTTGAATAATTCTTTTTATATATATATTCTTTCCACGAATTCCGCTTCTGAATTAACACGCCAACAGCAATTCAACTGTTAACTATCACTGAGCATGCGCAACGATCACATTTGGTCGGAATTGCAGTGTTGTGAAACTTAATTAGCAGCGGAAAATGCATATTTTTCGGGTTTTACTTAAGTACGAAAGGTAGTACTTAAGTTAGAGTATTAAGAACTTCCAGCAACAGACTTAAGTACACACTTGCCTAAGTGCAACTCTAACCGACTTAACTTAAACTCTTAAGTCTAATTTAAGATTTTTCTTGCAACCCAGACCAGGGATCTTCGGGTCAGGACCTGCCTTCGAGCATAACACTCAGCAACATCATGAAAATGTCTGGTAAATCGCTGCTTGTCTTTGGTAAATTAATTTCTCTCTCTTTTCTTTTCAGAATGTTCCAATGAATTCTGCAATGCCTCAAGTACCGTAGTATCCACAATAACGCCAGAATTATGTACATCAGAGAAGATTATTGTTCAAAATCTGCCATCTGCCGAGTCGATCGATGAAGCAGAACCTTCAGATCAAAGAACACTGCAGCCTCACCAGTTTTGAATACACCAGGATGGACGAAGAGAAATAGACCTTCAGCAACGAGGAAGGAGACAGAAGCTGCAAAAGCAAGAAAACATATCACAGCGCTGTCACAACAACGCAAGTAGTTGTGTGAGGAGGAGCAGAAATTGCTACAAGAAAAAGCAAAAGAGGAACATGAAATACTTAATTTGACGAAAGAAAAATCTACAAATTAAAAAGAATGTGTTGTTGGCCAAAGAAAAGGCACATTTGGCTAAAGAAAAATATTATTTAGCGAAGCTTGTCCACTTGGAAAAGTAAGACAAAATGTATTTCGGGGATGTGACTTTTCGAATCCCCCATTTACGCCGTGGGAATTCTTTTTCTTTTATAATTTCTTTGCGTTCTTCTTCTATTATGTTGTATATTGTACTATTGTTTTTTTTTACTTATAGTCGATTCAACGTTTCAATGATTGAATTTATGTTATGGGTGTACTTTCCTTAAGTTCTCTACTTTTTATAATTAATAATATGCCAACGTTTTGGTGTATCAAATCAATAATTAAACCAAGATCTCAAAAACTTAATTGGTCGAGAATCCCACCCTTTTTCTGTCTATTGTTTTTGTTTGTCTTTTTCTGTTATTTTATGCATTATTTTTAACCCTGTCCACTTATACCAATGACTGTGTCTACCATATGCCAATGCTTGTAAATAAATAATAATAATAATGCATACTGGTCATTCAACCGAATTTAATTTATGATGTATGTTTAAAGTGATCTGCTGTCATAAAATGAAACAACCATCATGAAAACATTGTAATTCAAAATTCCATGCATCACAGTATTCTGTTTACAATTGAAGATTTGGGAGTTTGGAAAATCTAAATAATATTTAGCACAAATTTTAAAGTGGAAAACTTTTTGATTACTAATTAGAAATTAAAGGCTGTTAATTGTGGACCTGTTCACTACAGTGATGTTAATGAATATTTTATTTTTAATTTTCCTTCTCAAAATGAAGATTTTAATATTGCAAATTAGTTTACGAGAAATGTAGTCTCGCAAAATTTTATAGTTTTGGCTTCATATTCAAATTTCTGTATCTTTCTTAAATTTTTCCTGTTGGATACAATTTTGTTGTTTGATAAATAAATCTCTAAAACCAATCTCTTTGATTCGAAAATTATTTATGATAGGAAACATTCTAGTTAGTAAGAATGAGTTGATACTGTAGGTGTGTTTTTATGCAGTATTTATAAATGCTGTAGAATGCATAGAGTAGTAACATCGTCCTAACGTACTCCACATTTGCATATTTTAATCATTAAACACTTGGTTATTGCATGAGACTCTGACTGTTACCCGACAAATGTACTCCGTGGATTGACAGGTCGCTATTTGAGACACTCCCCCTTGAATGAAACTAGAAAACAAGATGAGACATGAGTTTCTTGAATTAAACTATATACAGGACACACAACTGTACTCCATGATTTAATTACGTATTAATAAAACATCTAGTTATTGCATGAGACTTTCGCTGTTACCCGACAAATGTACTCCCCTGAAGGCTTTTTCCTTGTTGGACGTAGAGAAAGAAAACACAAAGATTAATTAGTTTTGAAAAAAAAGAGTTACCTTTTTTTTCATGATCCTTTCTTTACCAGACAACACAAGAAGATTTAATAAACTCAGAGCCTAGGGGCCAACGCCAATTTAGTTGAAGAGAAAAAAAACAGAAAGGGTAGAGATTAATATTTTTTGGAAAACGAAATAAAAAAATGAAATTATTATTGTCGAAAATTGATATGAATGCAAAAAACTTCAAATACCTTTGAATATGACACACAAATAAATATATTTAGTAATTACATTAGTTTGATTAACAATTAACTAACTGGCATGAATTTAACTGTTTTGCTGACTTGTGTTGAAAGAAAAGAATGTCATTGCGGCAGATCCA